>JBBGZY010002747.1:145000-159060 GCA_037952925.1 Lithobates clamitans | reverse complement strand
AGGAGAGAGAACGGTGGGGAGGGGGGAAACTTCAGTCAGACAGGGATGGATGGTGAGCTCACCCACCCCTTGGCACCTCTCATCCAGATGTATCTGGGGCTGCTGGACTTCAAATTGCTGGCCCCCACTTTCCTTTTCTGAGGCACAGCGCCAGGGATTGGAGTGTGTGCAGACAAAGACAGGTAGGGGTGGAAGGAAGAGGAGCAGATCAAGCCCTCTCTCCTCTCCCGTCTGTGTGTGTGGTAAGGTGGGAGGGGGGATTGTTATTGCCAGCTTTGGGCAGTGTGAAAGAGTGTGTAACAGACACTCTCAGCTTAGACAACTGCAGCCAGCAACCCTGCTGGGAAGTCCATAGTCCAGCCTAAAAATTGTGTCCGGGTTTCAGGCAGTTTGAAACCCAGACGCATGATTCCAAACCGGAACTGTCCGGGTGAATCCCAGACAGGTGGCAACCCTACAATGTACAGATCTCCAGAATAAGTCTCCCTCAACTCTGAGGGCTCTGTGAGGCAGCTGGAGGTGGTGCTGCACATACAACAGGCACTTGCAGCATCGTGCAACACACACACACAAAATGCTGGGCGGTCGCTGAATAATCACCATGGAGTTCTGTCCTCATCTCTGCTGCCGACTGCTGAGATAGGGGGGGCAAGATGAACCTCCCTGTGGCTGAACAGAGAAGCGCAGGATCTGGCTAACTGCTGAGACAAGGTGGAGGCGAGACGAGGGGGGTTTGCAGGAGGGGTGCGAGGGCCAGATTCAGCCTGGGGGGGCCTTGGGTATGATGCATGTGGTCTAGTCTTTTTAGGATTTATTGCAGAAGAACTTAATAGGAGGAAGGGGTTTCGGGTCACTGGATACTCCAAAACAATCCACAACTAAAACAAAAAGGCAAACTTCTCTCTAGTTCCTCAATAGCAACTTCTAGGGAGGTAGCAGGGAATAGTCGGCAGATTCAGGGCCCCTTAGCTGCAGACCACAGGGCAATCTCTGGCCAGTGGTTCCCTTTTCTCTTCTGTGCAACTATCAGTCCCCAATAAGATCTTTACTTACAGTGTCCCAGAAGCTGTTTGCCACTCAGACCCCACAGGTAGATCCTTAGTGAAGTACATGACAAAGTCCTCCTCCAGACCTGGACCTGGAAGCATTGTCCTTCAGTGGATATGCCTCTTCAGGACCTCAGCCAAGCCCAAAACCATATAGTCTGTCGTCTCAGTCAGCGATCGTCCTCCTAGGGGCAGCACCCCAGGAGTTATGGAATCCTCCCTGATGAGGAAAGAACACTCTGCTAAGGCCTCCAGTTTAATTATCACCTCCCCAGCCACCTTCTGGATGCCCCTTGTAAGGGATTGGCGGGGGCTTGATAATTATTGAACCGATCAATTGAATCCCACTCCCTATGCTCTGGATGCTTCTTCCAGGGGCATAGGGAAGCAATCAAACTCTCAGCTTAGGAACCCTGATCAGATCGAAACAATCAACGGCCACTCCACTCACTACAGAGGGGCCAAAACAACTTATATTTAATTAGGCGGGTGCTACTATTTTTTTTTTGTCTTTTTCTTTTTTAATTAAATTATTTCCTTTTATACAGAGAAATAAAAAAATATTTCATATTGGGCCTGGTCTACCCTGTGTCACGTACCTGGTGGTAGAGCCTGATGTGCAGAGGAAGGCCTCTCATACATCTCCAGCTCATGGACCACTGGTAGTGAGACAGTGACTATGAGAGCTCGGCGAGGTATGAGTGACTGTAGAGTGTCCAGCAAACCACGTGGCTGAAAAGCAGTTGCTTCGCCAGGAATGGATCAGATGGCCAACAAAGCAAATGGCAGCAGGAACAGCAGACCCTGGACTTGGCAGACAGCAGACTGGCAGTTGCTTGGTTGGCAGGTGACTAATCACATGTTCAGTATAGACTGATAACACGTGGCAAGCGGATGAACAGCAACGACCAGGTAAGTAGCGTATGGAGCGTGGAGCTGAGCAGATAGTTAAACAGCATGCATTGTCAGGCAAGCCAGATCAGGTACAGGCATGGACAGCAGGCAGGAGAATAGTCAGGATACAAGCTGAGGTCAGCAACACTGGAGCAGGCAGTTGAGCAAGAATCAAGCAGAATCCAAAGACAGGCCGAGGTCAAGGCGTTCAGTGTTCAAGTGTGGTCAGGACAAGCCGGGTCAATCACAGGATTCAAGTACAGGAATGAACATAGGAACACAGGAAGAGCTGCAGATCAGACGACACTGGCTAGTACAACTGCTGCACTTGAATAGTCCATTTGGCGCCAGCGTCAGTGGCGGGTGCATGCACGCCCGTGTATACGCACATGCGCGCACATATGCACACGAATGCGCATGAGTATCTGTATGCGCTTTGAGCCTTCACCTGCTCTATGACCGGTGTTTTCCTGACACCCTGATTGAATACTTACCAACACTTCAGTCCCAGTCCCCAGGACACAGTTAACCTCGCGCACAGTCCATTTATCATAGTGGTCCCCCAAAACCTCTAATTACACAGGGACTTCCCACCTCAGCCCCCCAAATCATGGTAATGAATGACCTAATGAGTGTAGCACCCTCTAGTTAGGTAGGTGCTAGAGTGAGAATTTTTCTGCCAGAGTAGGACAATTTAGGCAGGCCTAGCTGGTGGCAGGGTCTGTTTGTTTTCATTCTGGGATGGGAGTGGCTCAGGGTAGCAGCTGGTGACTCACAGGTAATATTACTGTCTCCTCCCTCTTCTTTCAAGAAGGTGCTGGAAGGAAAGGAGGAAAGGAGAGGTGGAGTTGCCTGGAGGCCTTGACCAATCCCCAACTTAGATTTGCAGGGGGAAGGCCACCTTGAAATACCTGGGGTCAGCACAGCTGGGGAGGAGTTGTCGGGTGGAAAGCTGGAGTGAGAGAGGTGTGGAGGCTGTCGGGGGCCCACGGGTAGCTCCCCAGTCTGGCGGGGCTGGGGCTTGGGTGCATCCAGGAGGAGTGAAGTGATCCTGGAAGAGGAGGCACATGAGAGAGCGGAGAGAGGACAGCGGGAGGGAACACTTCTAAGAGTCTCCAGGGAGGACAACTGGTCACAGTCAAGAGGTCTGCTGAGTGAGCACAGTCAGGAGGACTGGGGAGGTACGCCTGAGAGAACTGGGAGATTGCAGTTGGAGATGGGTGCAGAACCAGAAGAGAGGACTGTTGAAAGAGGTCATTGCAGCCAGGCTGGTTGGCAGGGCCTGAAGAGGGCTATCTGGGAGTGGTAGCTGAATAGAGGATACAGTACCTGACCGCGAGATTGTGTTTCCAGCGCAATACCATCGCGCTGGTTCTCGGCGACAGGGTACTGTGCATGTCGCGCTGGCTCACTCATCGGGAAAGGAAAACTTTGTTTTCCTTCCCCGATGAGTGACAGGCAGTGCTGACAGCTGTCTGGTATAAATCCTGAGGCGGGAACACCGTGCCAAATTTTAAATGAAAAAACCGGTGTGGGTCCCCCCCCCCAGGGGAATACCAGGCCCTTAGGTCTGGTATGGATTGTAAGGGGAACCCCCTACACCGAAAAATCGGCGTGGGGGTCCCACCCAAAATCCATACCAGACCCTTACCTGAGCATGCAGCCCGGCCGGCAAGGAAAGGGGGTGGGGACGAGCGAGCGCCCCCCCCCCCTCCTGAGTCGCACCAGGCCGCATGCCCTCAACATGGGGGGGGCGCCCTGCGGGGGCCCCCCCACCCCAAAGCACCTTGTTCCCATGTTGATGAGGACAAGGGCCTCTTCCCGACAACCCTGGCCGTTGGGGAGGGCTTATCGGAATCCGGGAGCCCCCTTTAATAAGGGGGCCCCCAGATCCCAGTCCCCCACTCTGTGTGAATGAGTATGGGGTACATGGTACCCCTACCCATTCACCTAGGGAAAAGTGTCAATAAAAAAAAAAAACACAGTACACAGGTTTTAAGAGTAATTTATTAGCTCCGGGATCTTCTTCCAACTTCGGGGGGTCTCCTTCCGACTTCTCCCGGTGTTTGGCCTCTTCTCCCGGGCCCCGCCGCTATCTTCTTCCAGCTCTATTGCCAGCGAGGGGCCCGGTCTGCTGCCGCTGTCTTGCCGCCACTGTCTCCTCGCTTCTTCTCTTCTTCTCTTCTTCCGATGTTAACACGACACTCTCTCCGGCTCGAATGCTGTGTGCAAGCTGCACAGACATTTATATAGGCGGTGACCCCACCCCCTTACGACATCATGGTCCCAGCATGCGCAGGGACTCTGGCGTCATAAAGGGGCGTGACCCCAGAGTCCCTGCGCATGCTGGCGTTACAAGGGGGCGGGGTCACCGCCTATATAAATGGCTCCGCAGCTTGCACACAGCATTCGAGCCGGAGAGAGCGTCGTGTCAACATCGGAAGAAAAGAAGAAGAGAAGAAGCGACGAGACAGTGGCGGCAAGACAGCGGCGACAAGACAGCGGCGACAAGACAGCGGCAGCAGACCGGGCCCCTCGCTGGCAATAGAGCTGGAAGAAGATAGCGGCGGGGCCCGGGAGAAGAGGCCGAACACCGGGAGAAGAGGCCGAACACCGGGAGAAGTCGGAAGGAGACCCCCCGAAGTCGGAAGAAGATCCCGGAGCTAATAAATTACTCTTAAAACCTGTGTACTGTGTTTTTTTTTTATTGACACTTTTCCCTAGGTGAATGGGTAGGGGTACCATGTACCCCATACTCATTCACACAGGGTGGGGGGCCGGGATCTGGAGGCCCCCTTATTAAAGGGGGCTCCCGGATTCCGATAAGCCCCCCGCCCGCAGACCCCGACAACCAACGGCCAGCGTTGTCGGGAAAAGGCCCTTGTCCTCATCAACATGGGGACAAGGTGCTTTAGGGTGGGGGGGCCCCCGCAGGGCGCCCCCCTCCCCCAAGGCACCCACCCCCCCATGTTGAGGGCATGCGGCCTGGTGCGGCTCAGGAGGGGGGGCGCTCGCTCGTCCCCACCCCCTTTCCTGGCCGGCCGGGCTGCATGCTCGTATAAGGGTCTGGTATGGACTTTGGGGGGGACCCCCACGCCGATTTTTCGGCGTAGGGGGTTCCCCTTACAATCCATACCAGACCTAAGGGCCTGGTATGCCCCTGGGGGGAACCCACGCCGTTTTTTTCATTTAAAATTTGGCGCAGTGTTCCCCCTCAGGATTCATACCAGACAGCTGTCAGCACTGCCTGTCACTCATCGCGGAAGGAAAACAAAGTTTTCCTTTCCCGATGAGTGAGCCATCTCGGCGCTGGCTCCTGCGAAGGGGCTCGCAGGTGTCAAATCACAATTTGACACAATATCGCGGTCACCTACTGTAGCTAGCACCTGAACTATTCTACACTACAGGGGCCCGAGGTCCCTGCCTGCAAAAGGCAGTTCACAGGGGCCTGGCTCAAGTAGTGTCAGGCCTACCATGGGGTGCTAGCTAGTCTGGAGGAGTAACAGTCTGCAGCAAGGGAAGTGTTGGAGGAGGGAAAGATAAGAGGTCTTAAGCAAGTGTTGTGCTGAAGAGAAGACTGGAGTGTATATACTGGAAGTGTATATACAGTAGATGTTCCAAGCAAGTTGCACTGAATATCCTGGGCATCCCATAATTTCATATTTCCCATCCAAGTTTAATCCCCTCAATAAAAATAACAAAAACAAAGCTATGGACTGTTCTATGTCTCTGAGTGTCTGAGAGATGAATGTCCAGCTGGGCAAGGTGACAGGTGAACCACTACTTTCAGCAACCCCTACAGTGGCATGGCTACATGAGTTAATGTTTAGTAACTCAAATAAGGATGACACTGTGATCCGGGGACATAGCCCAGGACATCAGCACCATTGGGACTGAAATCCAAGATGCCAGATTGTCCCGGCAAATCTGTGGCTGTAAACCATACCATTGTTGTGCAGTGATTGAAGCCTCAGACTGCTTGTGTGAATGCCAGAGGTTATTATTAATAAAGGTCACATTTTTTTTGTTGGGTGTGATTATTCTTGAAGTGTGACAAGAATATAAGCCGATCACATCTGAGATTTGTGAGCTGAAACTTTTTTTGCCAAAATAGAAGAAAACAAACGCAACCGATAAACTGACATACTGGTTCAAATCCCGGACTGAGCACAAGACTCTTCTACGCCTTGGACACCTGACATGGTGATATACAGTATCTCACAAAAGTGAGTACACCCCTTACATTTTTGTAAATATTTTATTCCATCTTTTCATGTGACAACACTGAAGAAGCTGTCCCCTCAAAATAACACAACACACAGCCATTAATGTCTAAACCACTAGCAAAAGTGAGTACACCCCTAAGTGAAAAATTCCAAATTGGGCCCAAAGTGTCAATATTTTGTGTGGCCACCATTATTTTCCAGCACTGCCTTAATCTTCTTGGGCATGGAGTTCACCAGAACTTCACAGGTTGCCACTGGAGTCCTCTTCCCCTCCTCCATGACGACTTCACTGAGCTGGTTGATGTTAGAGATCTTGCGCTCCTTCACCTTCCATTTGAGGAGGCCCCACAGATGCTCAATAGGGTTTAGGTCTGGAGATATGCTTGGCCAGTCCATCACCTGGCCGCCACACACGCTTGACACCATCTGAACTAAATACGTTTATCTTGGTCTCATCAGACCACAGGACATGGTTCCAATAATCCATGTCCTTAGTCTGCTTGTCTTCAGCAAACTGTTTGTGGGCTTTCTTGTGCATCATCTTTAGAAGAGGCTCCCTTCTGGCACAATAGCCATGCAGACCAATTTGATGCAGTGTGTGGCATAAGCACTGACAGGCTGACCCCCCACCCCTTCAACCTCTGCAGCAATGCTGGCAGCACTCATACATCTATTTCCCAAAGACAACCTCTGGATATGACGCTGAGCATGTGCACTCAACTTCTTTGGTCGACCATGGCGAGGCCTGTTCTGAGTGGAACCTGTCCTATTAAACCACTGTATGGTCTTGGCCACCATGCTGCAGCTCTTTTTAGCAGCACTGCTGCTTAGGGTTTATGCTTCAGCCCACTTGGCCATATAACAGAGTCCCTGTACAAACACTATACCTCTTTTCCAATTTTTGTGCTGCTCAGCCCACAGGCTCGGGCCCCCTGTCTAACTATACCATGCAGACGTGCATGCTTCTCCCTTGCACGCCTGGACTCCTGAGGAGGGTGGATCCCAGAACCATGGTCAGGTGTGTACAAATAGTCCAGCACACCTGACCACTCAGTGTGCTGGTGAGTCTCAAAATCAGGACCCAGGACTGTGGATTTCATCCCACCCAGATCGCTACGAAATCCCCGGGCTCCAGATCCCAATATAGATTTTACTAAACAATGAGGAAACTAAAAAGCCAGTTTCTTCCCAAATAAGCAAATCCCCTGGAGCCCCTCAACCTGCCTGGTTGAGAACCCTGCATCCTTCCGCTGGTGGGATACCACACTACTACATATCCCCTCCCCCCCCCGTTTCGACCCAGGAGGGGGCGGATCACACAAGTTTCTTTTGGCATCTCTGTGCCAGCTACCATTTACAAGAGTCCAATCCTGTCTGACCATACTTTTTTCCTAAAGGGGAACTCTACCCAATTCCTCCTTTGGTGTCTCCCTCTAAGCCTCACTGTCACTCCCTACAGGCTCTAATGAATCCTTCCCAACTTTTTTTCTGTGTCCTCCTCCAAAGGCCCTTTCCCTCCTGAAATTTCAATGGGGTCCTCCTGGCCTTTCGATCAACCCTTCTACCTCCACACTTCAGGTTCCCAGGTTTCCCAACACCTCTCTCAGCATTTGTTAGGGCAGTGCCTGCAGAGGGCACACACACTGGAGGGTGGCAATCACCCACGAGAACCTCACAAGATGCCACCTCCCCTGTTATCACCCACTCAGCAGGCAGCTCTCCTACCACCTGACCTTTTTTAATACCACCTGAGTTTCTATCCAAAGCCGGAACAGGCGAGCTCTCCTCTGATCCACATACAAATCTTACTGCACTTTTTACCCATTTTCCTGCCTCAGGGACCTTATCAGGTTTGTCACCTAAACCTATTATTGGACTGGTGACCCCAGTCTCTTTAACCACCTTTGTCTGAACCCCGGTCAGGATCTCTGCTGTTTTCTGGTCCATGCTCGGCCCTTCCATCTCACGTGGTTTGTCCACTGGTGCAGTATACGCACCCTTCACTGACAACTGACCAGCACCACCCTGGACCATAGCAGCAGAAATGCTTCCCATCTGGCTATTAGGAGGTGAAACCTCAGCAGGGGCATTGCCAGGGGAAAGACCAGGGGCTTCAGCCCGAAGTCCGATGCTGGCCGGGGGGGGGGGGTCCAGGGTGGTCGTGGCACAGGGTTTTTTGGCTGGGCGGTGGGGTTGTGTGGTGGGGGGTAAGATCATTTGCTAGTTGCTGCCTGGGGCTTACCAGTGCCCATCAATTTTGACCACTAATCTCAGCTACCTGACACACTGATCATTACACTGACCTACCTGACCTACATACACTGACCTCACCTTCCTGACCTACATACACTGACCTCACCTTCCTGACCTACATACACTGACCTCACCTACCTGACCTACATACACTGACCTCACCTACCTGACCTACATACCCTGACCTCACCTACCTGACCTACATACACTGACCTTACCTTCCTGACCTACATACACTGACCTCACCTACCTGACCTACGTACACTGACCTCATCTACCTGACCTACATACACTGACCTCACCTACCTGACCTACATACCCTGACCTCACCTACCTGACCTACATACACTGACCTCACTTACCTGACCTACATACACAGACCTCACCTACCTGACCTACATACACTGACCTCATCTACCTGACCTACATACACTGACCTCACCTACCTGACCTACATACCCTGACCTCACCTACCTGACCTACATACACTGACCTCACTTACCTGACCTACATACACAGACCTCACCTACCTGACATACATACACTGACCTACCTGACATACATACACTGACCTACCTGACATACATACACCTACCTGACATACACTGACCTACCTGACATACATACACCTACCTGACATACACTGACCTAACTGACATACATACACCTACCTAACATATATACACTGACCTCACCTACCTGACTAGGAGACAGACTTAATGTGTCCAGGTGTCCTGCAGTTCAGTTCAACCTCAGCCATAGTGTGCGGTGTGCAGCGCACCCATCATTTGTCACAGTAGGCAGCCAGAGGAGGAGAGGAGACTACTTGAATTTCATCGCCTGGACCTTGGAGCTCCAGGCTTTGTCATGCATGTAGTTAAACAAATTAGAGCCCGCCGCCCATTCCCAGCATGGCCAGCAGGCACAAGGCGGTATGAAAAAGACTCTTCTGCTTCCTGCTGCACACTCTGGTGCCCATGATCGGACACACCGAGATCCGGAGCTCTTCACTCTGCCATCCGCCCCCAGCACAGCTCAGGTCATCAACACACCCCAGCGGGCTCCTCTTCCGGTTATCCTCATCCCCTCCTCTACAATCATCGGTGCAGTCACTGGCAGATCTCGCCCGATCGCTCCTAATCTCTCCAAGCACCGAGCGGGGAGTGGGGATCTCAGTGATGTGGCGTGGCGGCATTGTAATTCCTGCCTTCTGGAGCTTGCAGCGCCTATGATGGACGTCACACGTCCCGCGGTCCCGGCATTGGACCAGTGGGACGTCCATCAGAGCTCCAAAAGGCGGGACCTGCTATGTCACTCGGTCACACTCGGCCACACTGGGCCGCATTTGGCGGGTCCGATCGGTCCCCGCTCTGCGGCGGCCAGCAGCGCTTTGGGCTAACAATTGGACGGTGCCTTCCCGAGACTCTGGGCTTTTCGGGGACCCATTCGGGGCTCCAGCCCCCCCTGACGCCCCTGAACCTCAGAAATTTTGGACTCATTTTAGTTTCTCCAAAGCATCCCCCATATACCATTTTTTCAGAAAATAACCCAGCAGCATACCCAGAGGCAACTTTTAACAAGAGTAAAACATTCAGGAATAAGCCATTCCTGTCTTGTTCTCCTTTGTTTTGTACAGCCTGCCATTCAGTGCTCTACCTAGTGGTACTCCGCAGTACCAGGCCATCTGACTGTGGTGGAGACATCCCAGTATAGATTGGCTGTACATCCCAAAGTTTCAGTATCTCCTTTAATACTTTTGTTATAAACCAGGCCCTTGACTCCAGACCTAAGTCCTTCTTGGGGACTGTTATTACACGGGGAATGCAGACAGACTCATTCGCTGAGAATTGAGAAGTTGCAACTTTTAAATGAACATCCCCCCAGCTGGAGGTAACCACAGCCTGGTGCTCCACCAGAGCTCTGCCAGGTGCTGAACTCATAACCAACTTCTCAGGCTCAGCATCAATGAACTGCTCCAGATCATTACCAGCGACAACGTCACTTGGACACTCCATGCCAACATCACTTTTGTGGATCACGGACCAAGTTTCTGCTGTGCGCTCGCCCTCATTTGGTCCATCTTTCTCACGAGGGTTAACCCCTGCAGCAGCTACCGCGCCTTCAGGTACCGGCTGTTCTGCAGTCCCTCCTGTGTCCACCTTATTTTTGTGCATAAAAGCCTTATCTATCAGGGAGATCAGGGAGATTAGACTTTTACCCCAACTATCCCAATCTATCGTATGTGCGCTCCCTTCAGCGGTACTCCTCAGCACCGAACCATCTGCCCAAGGAGACACATAAGAACAGACGGGCCTAGTTGCAGACTCATTACACCTGTCATTGTAAATCATGTCGGATTGTGGTAATATGTGTTTTAACACAGTAGGTTGCAATACACCATATTCACCACCTTGCTCGGGTGGCGCTTCATAAACTTCACATACCTTTACATTTTCAACAGGTTGCATTAACCCACTATTCACCTGCACATATTTAGTATTAGCAGCTTGCACTAAGACATTACCATTATAAGGGGCAGTTCCACTCTGTCCCACCAGAGTGACATCACAGTTGTCCAGGGCAAACTCCGGCTCCAATACATGAGGTTCCCTGGAGATGTCTAGGGACAACTGTGCTGTCTTACCACCAGTTGCTATGGGCAACAGCCCACCGCCCGCACACGTCATATGACGTCCTGGGCTTTGGGCGGGTATATCTGAATGATGCCTGTAGTTACAGACATCATTCTGATATTGCCGGTTTCAGCCGGTGAATATCTAAACCATAGGAATGATCATAGCAGCCATTCCGCCGCTTGATTGTTCCTATGGGAGGCGAGAGGGGACGTCCCCCCCCTCCCGCCACCCTCCGGTGCTTGCTCCGACTCACCGTTATGATTGGTGAGGCAGAGAGCAGATCCGCCGGCGCCGGATGTAGATCATAGAGATTTCCGGTGGACCAGATGGTCGCCGGAGTCTCTATGATCATCGGAGGCCGGGCGTGATGTTATGATGTCACGCCCGGCCTCTCCATTCAAAAAAACGGCGCCACTTCGGCTGGGAAGCGGTGATCGTTTTATTTTTATTTTTTTATTTTAGGCTTCCCAGCCTAGTGGTGAGATGTGGGGTCTTATTGACCCCATATCTCACTATTAAGAGGACCTGTCATGTCATATTCCTATTACAAGGGATGTTTACATTCCTTGAAATAGGAATAAAAGTGATCAAAAATGTTTTTTTTTTCAAATAAGTGTCAAAAAAAAAAAAAAAATATAATTATCAATAAAAAAAAAATAAAAAAAATAAAAAAAAAAATTTTTAAAGCGCCGCTGTCCCCGTGTGCTCGCACGCAGAAGCGAATGCATACGTAAGTCCCGCCCACATATGAAAACGGTGTTCAAACCATACATGTGAGGTATCGCCGCGAACGTTGGAGCGAGAGCAATCATTTTGTCACTAGACCTCCTCTGTAACTCAAAACATGTAACCAGTAAAAAAATTTCAAGCATCGCCTATGGGGATTTTTAAGTACCAAACATTGGCGCCATTCTACGAGCGTGTGCAATTTTGAAGCGTGACATGTTAGGTATCCATTTACTCGGCATAACTTCATCTTTCACAATATGCAAAAACATTGGGCTAACTTTACTGTTTTGTTTTTTTTTTTTAAACACAAAACTGTTTTTTTCCAAAAAAAAACGCGTTCGAAAAATTCCTGCGCAAAATCCCGTGTGAGATAAAAAGTTGCAACAACCGCCATTGTATTCTCTAGGGTCTTTGCTAAAAAAAACATATATAATGTTTGGGGGTTCTATGTAATTTTCTAGCAAAAAAATTATGATTTTTACATGTAGGAGAGAAATGTCAGAATTGGCTTGGTAAGGAAGTGGTTAACCACAACTTTTGCTTTGCAAGAACCTGGGGTTTTCCCAGCAGCAAATTTTTCATTAACATTAACAGCATTTTTAGCTCTTGCAGGCTGTCCTAGCCCACTGCCAACTTGAGACGGGCAGACATTAGACACATCACTATTCCCCTCTTGAGAAGCACACACAGGTGCAGATTTGACTTTAACCCCTGCCTCCCCACTGTACAGGGTACTGCACAGGGAAATGTCACCCTCAAGAATATATTCAGTGGCCCCACTAACTGGGGTCACTTTCACATCATGGACAGTCTCATAACCAGTCCTTTCCGACCATAGGCGTGCGCAAGGGGTGTGCCAGGTGTGCCTGGGCACACCCTAACCCTGGAGTTGGCAACTCATCAATTGTGGGCAGGTGACAGGTAAACTGCGATCCTTACTTGCCGACCCCCAGAACCTGGACGGGTGGCTGGAGTGGAACATAAGGGACCGATCTGTATTTTCTTCTGCAGCAGCTGAAAGTAGGCTTCTCCTCTTTCTCTCGCCGATATTCAGCTGCCACGGGAGGAAAATACAGGGGATTGGTACCACTGTATGCCACCCCTCTTGTCCCAGTTCCTTTTCTTTCTGCTGCTCAGGTCCCCCTGTGTGCTCACCTGCTCCCCTCATTGTTTTAGGATGACGAGTGGGGAAGAGGCCAGTTAATATGTCACAAAGGCATATATATTGGAGCTTTGTGGTGCACACCCTAATACAATAGGCTGCGCACACCTATTTTTCCGACATACTTTCAGCGGTTCCACCCATCATTCCATTAAAGACAGTCTTACCCACCACAGTAGTAGGGGTTACCATCTTCATTTGAGTACATTGTCTCACAAACCAGTCCTCACTCAGCTGCACTTTTACTTGCCAACTCCCTCTGGTGGCCACAGGATGAAATTACAGCAGGTATCTCCCACTGTTTGGCACCCCCTGCAGGCACAACAGGAAACTCCTCCTTGTTTCCCGGGGTGACTGCAAACATATTTGAACGGGAATCTGGGCCCACAGATAAAGACTTTTGCCCAGCAACATTACCTCCAGCTGAATTCCAGGACCTAGGGCAAGAAAACATGCCGTGCCCCAGCTGGTCACATTCCAGTACTGGACGACTTTTTCCCAGAGCGCTTCTATCCTGGTGATTCCTAGCCGGGCAGGAACTCACAGGCCTCTTTGTGGGGACGCTGAGCCAAATCTCCCCTGCAGCTCCTCCTTCCAGGAACAACTTCCACTCTTTTTGCCATGGGAGACTGCACTCTCTGAGCAGAACTTTGCTGGCTATCTCCAACATGCTGTATCGGCTCCTCCTGAAGCCACTGGCAATGATCCTTGTTAGACATACCCATAGCTCCCAACTGTCCCTGATTTCAAGGGACTGTACCTGAGTTGGAGCAATGTCCCCCTGTCCCTCTTTCCTCCTCTTCTATATTGTTGTATATATTACATGCACTTTTTTTCTTTCAAAGTGTTTCCCAGTGCTAAGCCTTTCATCCAAATTCTAAATTGCTGCATTTGCCAATTTTAAAAACCAATATAAAGGAATATTAGTGGAAAAAAAAAAGTTTTGGCTATGTCCCCTTTAAAGGGCGGGACAGGGGGCGTGTCCTATGCCTACATACGTTTTCTAGTAGGTGTCCCTCATTTCCATGTCAAATTGTTGGGAGGTATGCATACCCCATGGTACACAGACAGCCCGACTGGCCTATGGGCAACCACTCTCGGTCCTGGCCTTTGG
>JBBGZY010002747.1:2500-142500 GCA_037952925.1 Lithobates clamitans | reverse complement strand
GCAGTCCACAAATGGTCACCATCGAATGTAACTGAACCTGAGCAGTTGTGCAAAGAAGAGGGGGCAAATATTGCAAAGTCTATATGTTCAAGGTTAGTAGAGACAAATCCCAACAAACTAAAGGCTGGAATTACAGCAAAAGGGGATTCAACAAAATACTGACACAAGGGGGTGAGCCTTTTTCCAACTCAGTGATTCTGTTTTTTATTTATTTTTTATTTTTTTCGGGCATGTTTGTGTTATACTTTCCCTTGGATGTTATAAGTTGCACTGAGTTGCCTCTTCTAAAGATGATGTACAAGAAAGCCTGCAAACAGTTTGCTGAAGACAAGCAGACTAAGGACATGGATTACTGGAACCATGTCCTGTGGTCTAATGAGACCAAGATAAACTTATTTGGTTCAGATGGTGACAAGCGTGTGTGGCGACAACCAGGTGAGGAGTACAAAGACAAGTGTGTATTGCCTACAGTCAAGCATGGTGGTGGGAGTGTCATGGTCTGGGGCTGCATGAGTGCTGCCGGAACTGGGGAGCTACAGATCATTGAGGGAACCATGAATGCCAACATGTACTGTGACATACTGAAGCAGAGAATGATCCCCACCCTTCAGAGACTGGGCCGCAGGGCAGTATTCCAACATGATAACGACCCCAAACACACCTCCAAGGCGACCACTGCCTTGCTAAAGAAGCTGAGGGTAAAGGTGATGGACTAACCAAGTATGTCTCCAGACCTAAACCCTATTGAGCACCTGTGGGGCATCCTCAAATGGAAGGTGGATCAGCGCAAGATCTCTAACATCCACCAGTTCCGTGATGTCATCATGGAGGAGTGGAAGAGGACTCCAGTGGCAACCTGTAAAGCTCTGGTGAACTCCATGCCCAAGAGGGTTAAGACAGTGCTGGAAATAATGGTGGCCACACAAAATATTGACACTTTAGGCCCAATTTGAAAATTTTCACTTAGGAGTGTACTCACTTTTGTAGCCAGCGGTTTAGACATTAATGGCTGTGTGTTGAGTTATTTTGAGAGGACAGGAAATTTACACTGTTATACAAGCTGTACACTCACTACTTTACATTGTAGCAAAGTGTCATTTCTTCAGTGTTGTCACATGAAAAGATAGAATAAAATATTTACAAAAATGTGACGGGTGTACTTACTTTTGTGAGATACTGTATGTAGCCCCCTTGTCCTAAACAGGGATTACTGTGTCAATGTAATTTTTGGATGGGCTGCACTTAGCTCAGACTGACTGTATAGTTTTTCATCAAGGTCCATAAAGACATGGATGTGCGAGTTTGGGGTGGAGGAACTTGACTGGCCCGCATAGAGTCCTGACCTCAACCCGATAGAAAACCTTTGGGATGAATTAGAGCGAAGACTGTGAGCCAGGCCTTATCATCCAACATCAGTGCCTGACCTCACAAATGCGCTTCTGGAAGAATGATCAAACATTCCCATAGACACACTCCTAAACCTTGTGGACGGCCTTCCCAAAAGAGTTGAAGCTGTTATAGCTGCAAAAGGTGGGCCAACTCAATATTGAACGCTATGGAATAAGACTGGGATGTCATTAATGTTCATGTGTGTATACAGGAAGGAGTCACAATACTTATGACAATATAACGTATATATATATATATATATATATATTTTGTATTGTATTATGCTACACCTATTTTTCTGCAGATAATTTACTCCCTCAAACACCCCTGAAGAAGCGGAGGGACCGTGCCGTGAAACATGCTGAGAAGAAGTGGCTAACTATGTGTTTCAGACTATATCATCGATACTAATATAGGTATCAGTGCCAATATCAAGCATTTGCACAAGTATTACGGTACTCGTGCAAATGCTCCAATGCTTGCTTCGATACCTGTTGTATCGGATCAGGCGTCCTCAAACTCAGCAGGGGGGCAGGGCAGCCTCACAGGTGATCGGTGCGGCGGTGGGGTCAGTTACAAGCACCAATCTCCCTGTATAGCTTTTCTGACAGCCGCTTCTCATCCTCTCCCTCCTGCAGCTGTCAGGTGCTTTACTGAAAGCTATACAGGGAGATCAGTGCTTTTAACTGCCCCCCACCGCTGCAACGTTCACCCCTGACTGTCCCTGTGTCCTCCCTCTCTCCGGTGTCCTCCTCCCTCTCTCCGGGGTCCTCCTCCCTCCCTCTCTCTGGTGTCCTCCTCCCTCTCTCCAGTGTCCTCCTCCCTCTCTCCGGCTCCCTGGGTCCTCCTCCCTCTCTCCGGGGTCTTCCTCCCTCTCTCCGTTGTCCTCCTCCCTCTCTACAGTGTCCTCCTCCCTCTCTCCGGCTCCCCGGGTCCTCCTCCCTCTCTCCAGTGTCCTCCTCCCTCTCTCCGGCTCCCTGGGTCCTCCTCCCTCTCTCCGGGGTCTTCCTCCCTCTCTCCGGTGTCCTCCTCCCTCTCTCCAGTGTCCTCCTCCCTCTCTCCAGCTCCCTGGGTCCTCCTCCCTCTCTCCAGTGTCCTCCTGCCTCTCTCCGGCTCCCCAGGTCCTCCTCCCTCTCTCCGGTGTCCTGCTCCCCCTCCCTGGGTCCTCCTCCCTCTCTCCGGTGTCCTCCTCCCTCTCCCCGGGTCCTCCTCCCTCTCTCTGGGGTCCTCCTCCCTCTCTCCAGTGTCCTCCTCCCTCTCTCCAGTGTCCTCCTCCCTCTCTCCAGTGTCCTTCTCCCTCTCTCCGGCTCCCGGGGCTCTCCTCCCTCTCTCCGATGTCCTCCTCCCTCTCCCCGGGTCCTCCTCCCTCTCTCTGGGGTCCTCCTCCCTCACTCCAGTGTCCTCCTCCCTCTTTCCAGTGTCCTTCTCCCTCTCTCCGGCTCTCGGGGCTCTCCTCCCTCTCCCCGGGTCCTCCTCCCTCTCTCCAGTGTCCTCCTCCCTCTCTCCGGCTCCCTGGGTCCTCCTCCCTCTCTCCGGGGTCTTCCGCCCTCTCTCCGGTGTCCTCCTCCCTCTCTTCAGTGTCCTCCTCCCTCTCTCCGGCTCCCCAGGTCCTCCTCCCTCTCTCCAGTGTCCTCCTGCCTCTCTCCGGCTCCCCGGGTCCTCCTCCCTCTCTCCGGTGTCCTCCTCCCTCTCCCTGGGTCCTCCTCCCTCTCTCTGGGGTCCTCCTCCCTCTCCCCAGTGTCCTTCTCCCTCTCTCCGGCTCCCGGGGCTCTTCTCCCTCTCTCCGGCTCCCGGGGCTCTCCTCCCTCTCTCCGGTGTCCTCCTCTATCTCAGCGGTTTCCTTCTATCTCTCTCTCAAGTGTCCTCCTCCCTCTCTCCAGTGTCCTCCTTCCTCTCTCCGGCTCCCCAGGTCCTTATTACTCTCTCCGGTATCCTCCTCTATCTCAGTGGTGTCCTTCTCCTTCTCTCCGGTGTCCTCCTCCTTCTCAGCGGTGTCCTCCTCCCTCTCTCCGGTGTCCTCCTCCCTCTCAGCGGTGTCCTCCTCCCTCTCTCCGGTGTCCTCCTCCCTTTCTCCGGCTCCCTGTGTCCTTCTCTAGTCCCCTTCCCCTCGTCCCAGATCTGTCAGGATGGAAAGCGGAGGAAGGAGTCGCTAAATATGTCATTTTCCATCTCCTTCCTCTTCGGAATGCACAGTCAGTGATCATTGACTGTCCATTCATAACTGAGCATAGTAATCTGTGTTTTCAATGTTTCAGTTTATGAATGAACAGGAGCCTCTGTCTCTTGTCCATTTATCTCCAGTGGAGCTGAGGCTGAGTGGGGGGGGGGGCCCTTAGTCTGCTTGTAATGTAGTGCATCTGTCTGATGTGTTTTACAATCCCGCAGCAAACTGACATTTCTAAAGGAAAAAATGTCACTTAAACTTGCTTGTGGCTGTAATGTATTGATGGATCCCGGCAATATAGATGCAAATCAAGGCAATAAACGGCATGGGTCCCCCCCCCCATCCATACCAGGCCCTTTGCAACTAGTATGGATATAAAGGGGAACTCCACGCCAAAATGTAAAAAAAAAAGCGTGGGGTCCCCCCCAAAATCCATACCAGGCCTTTCGGGTCTGGTATGGATTTTAAGGGGAACTCCAGGCCAAATTTTTTTTAAAAAACAGTGTGGGGTCCCCCCCATAATCCATATCAGGCTCTTCAGGTCTGGTACGGATTTTAAGGGGAACTCCATGCCAAAATGTGAAAAAAAAACAGCGTGGGGTCCCCCCCAAAATCCATACCAGGCCCTTTAGGTCTGGTACGTATTTTAGGGGAACTCCACGCCAAAATTAAAAAAAAATTGGCATGGGGTCCCCCTCAAAATTCATACCAGACCCTTATCTGAGCATGCAGCATGACAAGGTCAGGATAGAAGGGGGGGCGAGCGCCCCCACTCCTGAACCATACCAGGCCACATGCCCTCAACATGGGGGGGTGGGTGCTTTGGGGCAGGGGAGGCTCTGCGCCCCCCCACCCCAAAGCACCCTGTCCCCATGTTAACGGGGATAAGGGCCTCTCCGGACAACCCTGGGCTGTGGTTGTCAGGGTCTGCGGGGGGCTTATCGGAATTTGGAAACCCCTTTAACATGGAGGCCAGCCCCCCTGAACCATACCAGTCAACATGAGTCCCCCCAAAGCACCTTGTTGAGAGATAAGCTGTCACTGATAAACACAGAAGCCGGACTTCTGAGTTTACAAGTGATAGTGATGAGAAGGGAGCAGAAGACCTGAGCCAGAGGTGGTGGTTCCACCAAGTTCCAGCTGAAAGCCCCGGTGGTACCATGAAAGTCTGCATTGCCTCAACTACATTTTTTCCTATTTGAGAAAATAGGATTGATTTCCTATCCGACTGTGCGGATGTTTGTCACATCGGATGGTCTATACATAGATCCCCTAAGATGACCTTGGAAGTTCCCTCCTATATATATATGTAGCTGGAGTAGCAGTTTCTTTTTTCACAGAAACGAAACTTTGAATTTTCTGTTTCCTGGAATGCGAGTTGCATGATGACATCATCAATAATCCGCTGAACAGCAGAAGGAAAAAAAGACGAGAGCTCAGAAGGGAGTGCCACCCCTCCGGCCAGAAGAAAAAGGTCTTTTAAAAATATATGTACGTCATGCTGGGTGTGCGCCATACCGATCGCCGTCATCACCGACCGCCAAAACCTTCACTCCTGATTATAAAATGACAGTGTGTGCCCGCTGGTCAAAGAAACCGAATACAGATATCAGACAACAAGATGTGAAGAGACAAAGGGAAGGGAAAACACCGACTTCATCATGTCTGCCACAAGATTGTATGTACAGTGCCTTGAAAAAGTATTCATACCCCTTGAAATTTTCCACATTTTGTCATGTTACAACCAAAAAACCGTAAATGTATTTTATTGGGATTTTATGTGATAGACCAACACAAAGTGGCACATAAATGTGAAGTGGAAGGAAAAAGATAAATGGTTTTCAGCATTGTTTACAAATAAATATGTGAAAAGTGTGGGGGGGCATTTGTATTCAGCCCCCTTTACTCTGATACCCCCAACTAAAATCTAGTGGAACCGATTGCCTTCAGAAGTCACCTAATTAGTAAATAGAGTCCACCTGTGTGTAATTTAATCTCAGTATAAATGCAGCTGTTCTGTGAAGCCCGCAGAGGTTTGTTAGAGAACCTTAGTGAACAAACAGCATCATGAAGACCAAGGAACACACCAGACAGGTCAGGGATAAAGTTGTGGAGAAGTATAAAGCAGGGTTAGGTTATAAAAAAATATCCCAAGCTTTTACCATCTCACACATAGGGGTGCGCACGGCGTGTGCCGGGTGTGCCTGGTGATCTGCTGTAAAATGTTGCGAGACTGTATAGCGCGCTGCCTGTGAAACAGTTTCCCATTGAGCAGTCAGGGAGGCATGTAAGAGCCACTTAGTGCTGGAAACTGTTATGTAATGTCACTGCTTGTAGAGAAGAGCTGTCAAAACTCGACGCTGATGTCGGGGGTGGGCGGGACCGAACAGCTAGCCTATCAAACACCATCCAATGGGATGGGGAGCTGGGCGAGCTGCTCCGTGTATGTGGCTCCGACACCCACTATCAGCTATCAAACACCAGCCAATGATTGGGCTGCTTAAGAAAGGAGGCGGAGCCACATACATGGAGTGGCCCGCCCAGCCCCTATCCCCTTGATTTGTGTTTGATAGGCTAGCTGTTTGGTCCCGCCCAACCCCCGACATCAGCGACGAGTTTTGACAGCTGGTCTCTGCCAACAGTGGCATTACATGACAGTTTCACACACTGAGCGGCTCTTACATGCCTCCCTGACTGCTCAATGTGAGACTCCCCCTCCCCTAGATCAGTGCCAACCGGTGCCTCCTATTAATGCCTATCAGTGCCACCTATCAGTTCCAACCAATGCCACCTATCAGTGCCACCTATTAGTGCCGCCAATCAGTGCCACCTGTCAGTGCCAATCAGGGCCACCTGCCAGTGTCAATCAGTGCCCATCAGTGCCACATGCCATTGCCAATCAGTGCCCATCAGTGCCACCTGTCAGTGCCAATCAGTGTCCACCATTGCCACCTGTCAGTGCCAATCAGTGCTGCCAATCAGTGCCAACCAATGAAACCTTTCAGTACCAATCAATGCCCATCAGTGCTGCCTATCAGTGCTGCCAATCAGTGTTGCCTATTAGTGCCATCTGTCAGTGCCAATCAGTCCCCATCAGTGCTGCCTATCGATGCAGCATATCAGTGCCCATCAGGGCTGCCTATCAATGCGGCCTATCAGTGCACATCAGTGCTGCCCATCAGTGCCACACATCAGTGCCGCCTATCAGTGCTGCCTATCAGTGCCAATCAGTGCTGCCAATTAGTGCCATCTATCAGTGCCTATCATTTCCCATCAGTGCTGCCAATCAGTGCTGCCAACCAGTATCGCCTATCAGTGCCCATCAGCGCTGCCAATCAGTGTCCATCAGTGCACTGAGTGCAGGGATGGGGAGATGAACTCAGCAGACAGGCACATTGTCCATGGGGGGGCACAACTGAAATCTGTCTGCTTATTAATGCCTCATGCCAATCTTTAGTATTAATAGGTAATCACCACACTACTATTTACAATAAATTACTGGAGATGAATTAAAAAAGTGTCAGTAAAAGGCCTGCTGCTAAGCACTGTTATGTGTTTCCACACCACAAAAACAAAAACAAAAGTGCAGCGCTAACTTACTGATCAACAACTTAATAATGGGGGAACCCTCTAATTTATGGAAATCTCAATAAACTTCAATATTACCAAAATACCGATCTCTATGATCTGTAACGTCACATATTATACACATCACACTGAAAAAATACATACAAAATTAAACTTAGCAGGGATGGTGGAAACCCCTCCTATAGATATTTGCCATACAGATTAATCTCAAGTGCAATAATTCCAGTGATATGTGATTTCACATGTAATACACATCAAAATGAGAATAAGACATCATTTTCTTTTTAAAGTTAGCAGAGATGGTGGAAACCCCTCTACAGATAATTGCAATACAAATTAACTTCAAGTGCAAAAACTTTTTAGTTGGGAGGTTCCCACCATTGTAGCATCTTGGAATTTTTATTTTTTAGATTGTTACACTTAATTTTATATGTTTTAGTTACTATTATAATGTGAATTTTTTGCACTTGAAGTTAATTTTCCACCACCCTTGCCAAGTCCATGTCTTTATTAGGGATGAGCCGAACACCCCCCTGTTCTGTTCGCACCAGAACATGCGAACAGGCAAAAAAGTTTGTTCGAACACACGAACACCTTTAAAGTCTATGGGACACGAACATGAATAATCAAAAGTGCTAATTTTAAAGGCTTAAATGCAAGTTATTGTCATAAAAAGTGTTTGGGGACCTGGGTCCTGCCCCAAGGGACATGGATCAATGCAAAAATTTTTTTTAAAAACGAACGTTTTTCGTGAACAGTGATTTTAATAATGCTTAAAGTGAAACAATAAAAGTGTAATATTCCTTTAAATTTCGTACCTGGGGGTGTCTATAGTATGCCTGTAAAGGGGCGCATGTTTCCCGTGCTTAGAACAGTCTGACAGCAAAATTACATTTCAAAAGGAAAAAAAGTCATTTAAACTACTCGCGGCTATTAATGAATTGTCGGTCCGGCAATACACATAAAGGTTCGTTGATAAAAACGGCATGGGAATTTCCCACAGGGTAACCCCAAACCAAAGTTTTTTTAAAAAATGCATGGGGGTCCCCCAACTTCCATACCAGGCCCTTCAGATCTGGTATGGATATTAAGGGGAACCCCGCCCAAAATTTTTAAAAAATGGCGTGGGCCCCCCCCAAAAATCCATACCAGACCCTTATCCAAGCACGCAACCTGGCAGGCCGCAGGAAAAGAGGGGGGACGAGAGAGCACCCCCCCTCCTGAACCGTACCAGGCCACATGCCCTCAACATTGGGAGGGTGCTTTGGGGTAGCCCCCCAAAGCTCCTTGTCCCCATGTTGATGGGGTGAAGGGCCTCATCCCCACAACCCTTGCCTGGTGGTTGTGGGGGTCTGGGGGCGGGGGGCTTATCGGAATCTGGAAGCCCCGTTTAACAAACAACAAATGTACCCCTACCATTTCACAAAAAAAGTGTCAAAAATGTTTAAAAAAGACAATAGACAGTTTTTGACAATTCCTTTATTAATGTCTTCTTCTTTCCCCACTTCTTCTTCCATCTTCTTTTGGTCTTTCTTCGGTGTTCTTCTTCTTCCTCCATCTTGTTCTTCCCCCACTTCTTCCTCTATCTTCCTCCGCTTCTTCCTCCGGTCTTCTTGTCCGGCATCTTCTTCTCCGCTTTGTCCTCCGATCTGCCTCAATGGGAGTCTCCCGCTGTGTGATGCTTCTGTTCAGATGACAGCTCTTATATAACGGAGGGTGGGGAAGAAGAAGAAGAAGCCGGAGGAAGATGCAGGACGAGAAGACCAGAGGAAGAAGCAGAGGAACACAGAGGAAGAAGCGGGGGAAGAACAAGATGGAGGAAGAAGAAGAACACCGAAGGAAGACCAGAAGATGATGGAAGAAGAAGCGGAGAAAGACAAAGACATTAATAAAGACATTGTCAAAAACCGTCTATTGTCTTTTTTAACATTTTTGACACTTTTTTTGTGGAAGGGTAGGGGTACCCCATTACCAATTCACACGGGGGGGCAGGATCATGGGGTCTCCTTGTTAAAGGGGGCTTCTAGATTCCGATAAGCCCCCCGCCCGCAGACCCCCACAAGGACAGGGCAAGGGTTGTGGGGATGAGGCACTTCTCCCCATCAACATGCCAGACTGCCAGGTTGCGTGCTCGGATAAGCGTCTGGTATGGATTTTTGGGGGACCCCACGCCTCTTTTTTTAAATTTTGGCACGGGGTTCCCCTTTAAATCCATACCTTTCGGGCCTGGTATGGAATTTGGGGGGACCCCCACGCATTTTTTTTTTCAAATTTTGGTTCGGGGTTCCCTTGTGGGGGATTGCCATGCCATTTTTATCAATGAACGTTTATGTGTGTTGCCGGACCGACAATTCATTATAGCCGCGAGTAGTTTTAAATTACTTTTTTTCCTTTAGAAATGTCATTTTGTGCAGGGACTGTTCTAAACACGGGAAACATGTGCCACTTTACAGGCATACTACAGACACCCCCCAGGTACGAAATTTAAAGGAATATTTCACTTTTATTGTTTCACTTTAAGCATTATTAAAATCACTGCTCCCGAAAAAATTGCTGTTTTTAAAACTTTTTTTGCATTGGTACATGTCCGCTGGGGCAGGACCTGGGTCCCCAAACACTTGAGGAAGCACCAGCTAGTTAGGCAACTTACTACATCAGTAGATGGGGGTGAATAGGAGAATAAATAGGAAATACAAGAATGGGAGGAAGTTACAACAGGGATAGTACATCATGTGGTTACAGTACATTTTGGATGCGTGAGCCAGGTATGCCATTCATACAGAAACTTTTCCATTCTTAGATTTTTCCTAGCAACTAATCTCTCCATTTCACATTGAAGGTTTAAATCTGTAAGTGTGTGCGTAATGGATGGGGAATCTGTGGTTTTCCAGAGTTTGGTGATGTTTATTTTTGCCGCGAGTAGTAGATGGACTATTACTACTCGTGTCTTGGGTGAGAACTTTTCTATTCCAAGGTGTAATAATGCTAGCGAGGGATCAGGGGTCATTGGGACTTGCGATATGATGGAGATTAGGGCAAATATTTGTTTCCAGAATGAGCTCAGGGTTCTGCAGAACCATAAGACGTGTGCTATAGTACCAGCACTTCCACATGACCTCCAGCAGGTAGGAGGATGACCAGGGAAGAATTTAGAGAGACAGTAGGGTGTGAGATACCATCTGTTTGGTATGATTCCCAATGATTAGAGCAGTGGGAGGCTGTAGAGGTGTGCTTAAAGGCACGTGTCCACATGGGGTGACAGTAATGTTTAATTCTTCTGCCCATTTTGAGAGAGATGGTATTTGGGAGTAGGGCCGGTTGTCGTTAAGTGCAGAGTACATTGTAGAGATGCCATGTTTTGGGTATGTTGTGTGTGCGTAGAAGTTGTGGATTGGTTCAGGGATTTTGGCCGTAATAGAGATTTTAGACCGTTGAAGAAAGTGGGAGATCCTCAGGTATGTATAGGCTTCCGTGTGGGGGAGGTTGTATTCAGTTTGGAGGTTCGTAAAGGTTTTTAGAGTGTTGTTTGTGTTGTAGAGGTCTGAGATATTAGTTATCTTTTGTTTCTGCCATTTTAACAGGTTTAGATTTGGTAATTGCAACATTAGCGTTCTGAGAGGGATATGTATTATATGACACGGGTGGTCTAAGGTGGTCGTCTGGGTGAGTTTTTTCCAGACTGTCAGAGAGGCCGTAATTGATGGGGGAGTAGGCAGTGTGTGAGGAGGAAGGCCTGCCGAGGTGACAAGGAGCATATCACACAGTGTATTTGGTTTGAAAGTCGATGATTCTATGATTGACCAGGATTTATTGGGATTCGGGTGCCACCAGTAGTAGAGCTGGTCCAGGATGGAAACATAGTAGTAGTTTTGTATATGGGGAAGGTTTATCTCTCTCCGTTTTTGTGATGTCTAGTTAAAATGTAATGAGCGCATCTGGGTGGTTTAGTTTCCCATATATATCTGGAAAGTTGTTTTTGTATGGAAGTAAAGAAGGATTGGGGAACAGGTAAGATTACTGTGCAAATAGGTAAAGTAGCTTTGGGAGAATTAGCATTTTAAAGGAGGCAATCCTTCCCAGTTTAGATAGGCCTGTTGTGCGCAGCTGATTTAATAGTTGGGGAAGCATTTTTTGGAAGGCACGGTAGTTAAGGTCATAGCGTTGAGGCAGTGAGGGGGCTAATTTTATTCCTAAGTATGGGATTGAGTACTTCGGTCCCCAAACACTTCTTATGACAATAACTTGCATATTAACCTTTAAAATTAGAACTTTTGTTTTCTCCCATAGACTTTTACAGGGTGTTCCGCGGCTTTCGAATTTGCCGCAAGCACCCCAAATTGTTTGCTATTCAGCGAACAGGCGAACAGCCGATGTTCGAGTCAAACTCATGTTTGACCCGAACATAAAACCCATCCCTAGTCTTTATGGACCTTGCTTTGTGCACTGGTGCCCAGTAATGTTGGAACAGGAAGGGGCCATCCCCAAACTGTTCACACAAAGTTGGGAGCATGAAATTGTCCAAAATGTCTTGGTATGCTAAATCCTGCCTAGTTCCCTTCACTGGAACTAAGGGGCCAAGCCCAACCCCTGAAAAGCAACCCCCACACCATAATCTCCCCTCCACCAAATGATTTGGACCAGTGCACAAAGCAAGGTCCATAAAGACATGAATGAGCAAGTTTGGGGTGGAGGAACTTCACTGGCCTTCACATGAGAGTGGAGACTGCGAGCCAGGCCTTCTTATCCAACATCAGTGCCTGACCTCACAAATGCTCTTCTGGAAGAATGGTCAAACATTCCCATAGACACACTCCTAAACCCTTTGGACAGCCTTCGCAGAAGAGTTGAAGCTGTTATAGCTGCAAAGGGTGGGACAACTCAATATTGAACCCTACAGACTAATGCGTAATAGGACCTTGTTGTCGGAAATTCCGACCGTGTGTGGGCTCCATCACACATTTTCCATCGGATTTTCCGACACACAAAGTTTGAGAGCAGGCTATAAAATTTTCCAAAACAAAATCCGTTGTCGGAAATTCCAAACGTGTGTACACAAATCCGACGGACAAAGTGCCACGCATGCTCAGAATAAATAAAGAGATGAAAGCTATTGGCCAATGCCCCGTTTATAGTCCCGACGTACGTGTTTTACGTCACGCGTTCAGAATGATCGGATTTTCGGACAACTTTGTGTGACCGTGTGTATGCAAGACAAGTTTGAGCCAACATCCGTCGGAAAAAAATCTTGGGACATGTGCCCTTCTGATCCCAGTATTGTGCCCTCCCGACCCCCCCCTGTACTGTGCTCTTCTGATACCAGTATTGTGCCCTCCCGACCCCCCCCTGTACTGTGCCCTTCTGATCCCAGTATTGTGCCCTCCCAAATCCCCCATACTGTGCCCTTCTGATCCCAGTATTGTGCCCTTCCAATCCCTCCTGTACTGTGCCCTTCTGATCCCAGTATTGTGCCCTCCCCACCCCCCTGTACTGTGCCCTTCTGATCCCAGTATTGTGCCCTCCCGACCCCCCCCTGTACTGTGCCCTTCTGATCCCAGTATTGTGCCCTCCCAAATCCCCCATACTGTGCCCTTCTGATCCCAGTATTGTGCCCTTCCAATCCCTCCTGTACTGTGCCCTTCTGATCCCAGTATTGTGCCCTCCCCACACCCCCTGTACTGTGCCCTTCTGATCCCAGTATTGTGCCCTCCCCCCCCCCCCTGTACTGTGCCCTTCTGATCCAAGTATTGTGCCCTCCTGACACTTCCTGTACTGTGCCCTTCTGATCCCAATATTGTGCCTTCCTGACCCCCCCTGTACTGTGCCCTTCTGATCCCAGTATTTTGCCTTTCTGACCCCCCCCCCCCGTACTGTGCCCTTCTGCCCCACCCCCTGTTCTGTGCCCTTCTGATCCCATTATTGTGCCCTCCTGACTTCTCTTGTACTGTGCTTTTTGTGTTGCTCAGCCTTAGATTTCTGGCATGTTTCCTTATTGTTTAAAATCAAATGTATTAAAAGTACTAATAAATATATGTTTCATTCTATCAACTGTTTATACTGTAATTCTTGAGAGTTGGTGCAAAAATTGGCCCAGGTTAGTAGGGGAGCCAGTGGGGCCCATGATGCTATTAAGGCGGCCCTGGTTGTATGTCCCTGAATTCCAACAGTGTGATTTCGGTGGCACGCCTCCGCATGGATGGTAAATTGGTAACAGCGGATGTGCGTCCCAATTGACATGAATGGGACTGCCTGCAGGGGAATGCACAGAACCCCCCATGTGCATTCCTGAGCAGGCAAACATGGACCTCTGCATGGGTGTAAGCTAAAAGGGGCGCATAGATCCCATAGTGTTTGTGTGATAAAATTATTTTTCATTTGTATTTTCATGAAAATATAGGTGCTATAAACAATTTTGCAAATATTATGCAATATACAATAAAAAATGGTAGCTGCCATCTTTTTTTTTCTACAGGGCCCATGCAAGTCAGAAATATATTGTATTCTGGGGTTTTAAATATTTTCCAGACAAAACAAATGCAGATTTTAACATTTTATTGTATTATATAGTGTATAAGGTACCTGCTCTAAAATAAAAACACCACCCCCATCTAGTGGTAGAAAAGCAAATCACATCTTCTAAAAAACAAAAAGCCAAAACCAACAACGTCATATAATGCAAGTTTATGGTTTAGATATAGCAACTGCATTTGTATTCTTTTTGTTGTTGTTGTTATCCCTCTGTTTTCACCTGGTGAATGTGGCCAGTAACACACCTCCTGTATTAGAGCGACTCCACTCTGGATGAAGGGGCACAGGGGGCACCTTTAAAATAGGAGAAAGCCTAAAAAAGAAACTAATGCAGCCATCACATCTAATGATTAGATAAGCTGCAATTTAATACATGTTTGCTTTTGGATTTACAACCCCTTTAAGACTTATTCATTATTCCTAGAGGCTCATGTTAGGGGCTAGGTTATGCGTCACAGCATTTAATCATTAACCCCTTCAATACCGGGCACTTTCACCCCCTTCCTGCCCAGGCCAATGTTCAGCTTTCAGGTCTGTCACACTTTGAATGACAATTGCCCGGTCATGCTACACTGATGGGTACTGATAGGCTGCACTGGTGGGCACTGATGAGGCAGCACTGATGGGTACTGATAGGCTGCATTAATGGGCACTGATAGGCTGCACTGATGGGCACTTATGAGGCGGCACTGAGTGGCACTGATAGGCTGTACTGATGGGCACTGATAGGCTGCATTGATGGGCACTGATGGGCACTAACAAGGCGGCACTGATGGGCGCTTGTAGGCTGCATTAATGGGCACTGATAAGGCTGCACTGATGGGCACAGATGAGGCGGCACTGATGGGTATTGATAGGCTGCACTGATGGGTTCTGATAGTCTGCATAGATGGGCACTGATTGGCTGTATTTATGGGCACTGATAGGATGCACTGATGGGCACTTATGAGGCAGCACTGATGGGCACTGATAGGCTTCACTGATAGGTACTGATGAGATGGCACTGAGGCAGCACTGATGGGCACTAATGGGTACTGATAGGCTGCACTGATGGGCACTAATGAGGTGGCACTGATGGGCACTTGTAGGCTACATTAATGGGCACTGATGAGGCTGCACAGATGGGCACTAATGGGATACACTGATGGGCACTGATGGGCACTGATTGATACTGATGAGATGGCACTGAGGCAGCACTGATGGGCACTGATAAGGCAGCACTGATGGGTACTGATAGGCTGCACTGATGGGCACTAATGGGGGGGCACTGATGGACACTTGTAGGCTACATTAATGGGCACTGATAGGCTGCACTGATGGGCACTGATGAGGCGGCACTGATGGGCACTGATAGGCTGCACTGATGGGCACCGATGAGATGGCATTGATAGGCTGCACTGATGGGCACCGATGAGATGGCATTGATAGGCAGCACTGACAGGCACTAATGAGCAGCGATGATGGGCATTGATAGGCGGCACTGATAGGCACTGATTGGCATCACTGGTGGGCACTGTTGGGGCTGCACTGATAATCAGTGTAGATGTCCCCTGTGTGGATTTGTCGGTTATCGGCTCTCCTCTCCTTATGTGCGGTGAGGAGAGGATTGCTGATATCCAGCAAATGCTGCAAATCCTGTTTACACTGCGATCAGCTGTGATTGGCTCTTTACCCCGATCTGTGTTCAGTGGTGTCCCAAAGACACATCGATCACAGAGTGTGCCGCCTGCACGCTGCAGCGGGTGCACTGGGGCCGCGATCACAGAAGGAAGTCCATAGACGTCCTCCCGCCACCTCGCTGTAGCCATCTTTCATCTATAGCATGGTCGTGAAGAGGTTAAGCTTTGATAAAAAAACCCTGGAAGCTGATTGGCTATCATGAAGAGTTGCACCAGATTCTGCACTCCCCAGTAAATCCACCCTTACATCAGAGTCTCTTCTTACACCAGAGTCCCCACTTACATCAGGGTCCCCCTTACACCAGAGTCCCCATCAGAGTCCCCCCTTACACCAGAGTCCCCATCAGCATCCCCTTACACCAGAGTCCCCATCAGAGTCCCCCCTTACACCAGAGTCCCCATCAGCATCCCCTTACACCAGAGTCCCCCCTTACATCAGAGTCCCACTTACACCAGAGTCCCCATCAGAGTCCCCTCTTACACCAGAGTCCCCATCAGCATCTGCTTAATATCAGGGTCCCCATTAGAGTATACCCTTACCTCTGAGTCCCCATCAGAGCTTCCATTAAAGTCCACCCTTACATCAGAGTCTCTCCGTACACTGGGTTCCCCATTAAAGTCTTTCTTACAGTAGGGGCCCCACCACATTCCCCCCTTACATCAGGATACCCATAGTGTCCCCCCTTAAATCAGGGGCCCCACTAGAGTCCCCTCTTACATCAGGATCCCCATAGTGTCCCCCTTAAATCAGGGACCCCACCAGAGTCCCCCCTTAAATCAGGGGCCCCACCAGAGTCCCTCCTTACATCAGGTTCCCCATAGTTTCCCCCTTGCTTTAGGGGCCCCACCAGAGTCCTTCCTTACATTGGGGTCCCCATCAGAGTCCCCCCTTACACCAGAGTCCCCATCAGCATCTGCTTAATATCAGGGTCCCCATTAGAGTATACCCTTACCTCTGAGTCCCCATCAGAGCTCCCATTAAAGTCAACCCTTACATCAGAGTCTCTCCTTAAATTGGGTTCCCCATTGAAGTCTTTCTTACAGCAGGGGCCCCACCACATTCCCCCCTTACATCAGGATACCCATAGTGTCCCCCCTTAAATCAGGGGCCCCACTAGAGTCCCCTCTTACATCAGGGGCCCCACCAGAGTCCCCCCTCACATCAGGGGCCCCACCAGAGTCCTCCCTTACATTGGGGTCCCCATCAGAGTCCCCCCTTACATCAGGATCCCCATACTGACCCTCCTTACATCAGGGGCCCCACCAGAGTCCTCCCTTACATCAGGGTCCCTATCAGTGTCCCCCTTACATCAAAGTCCCCACTTGAGTCCTCCCTTACATCAAGGTCCTCACTAGAGTCCTGCCTTACATTAGGGTCCCCATCAGAGCCCCCTTACATCAGAGTTCCCACCAGAGTCATCTATTACATTAGAGTCCCCATTAGAGTCCCCCCCTTACACCAGAGTCCCTAATAGCATCTTCTTTATAGCAGGGTTTCCATCAGCGTATGCCCTTACCTTTGAGTCCCCATCAGAGTTCCCATAAAAGTCCACCCATCAGAGCCCTCCTTACATCTACTGAGTCAACCTTTACATCAGAATCCCCATAAGAGTCATCCCTTACATAAGAGTCTCCATCAGAGTGCCCCCCTACACCAGAGTTCCCATCAGAGTCCTCCATTACACCAGAGTCCCCATCAGCATCCCCTTTACAGCAGGGTCCCCATCGGAGTCTGCCCTACCTCTGAGTCCTTACCAGTGTTCCCATCAAAGACCACACTTACATCAGGGTCCCCATCAGAGTTCCCCCTTACATCAGGGTCCCAATTAGAGTCCCCCCTTACATCAGGGTCCCCATCAGAGTCCCCCCTTACATCAGGGTCCCCATCAGAGTCCCCTCTTACATTAGGGTACCCATCAGAGCCCCCCCTTACATCAAGGTCCCCATCAGAGTCCCCCCTTACATCAGGAATCCATCAAAACCCTCTTATATCAGAGTCTACATCAAAGTCCACCTTACATTGGAGTCCCCCCTTACATCAGAACTCCTATCAGAGTCGCTTCTAATATCAGAGTCCCCATCAATGTCCATTTTTACTTCTGAGGATCAGATCAAGTCATGCAGCAGGCCAGGCCCACAGGTTGCAATTTGGAGACCCCCCCATCCCTAATGATAATATTATATACTTCAATAATGGCAATTATTAAACCTCCACCAACATTCAATACAGAACATCCCTGATACTCAGTTATTTCATCTCCACCGAATGTATGAAACCGAAACAATTCTTATCTCATAGAAGAACCAGAACACAAAACATCCATCCCAGACAATCTGTGCCCCAGCCCCCCCCCCCATCCCCCACATGGGGGGAGGAAACAGGGGGGGCGAGGGATCAGGTCATGGGAAGACCTCGGGACATACAGAAAAATAGAAGAGAAGAAGATTCTGATATCATAACCTCGGAGAACTGTCCACCGAGCCACCGGAGTCATCCGAGACACAGCAAGGTAAGAAAGATACAGAGAGGGGGGCGAGGAGAGAGAGGAAACTGGAGGGCATGTAGAAATGTTTTAAAATAACAAATCTTTATTTATTTTTTATATATTTTCACCAGTCAGTGTCCCCGATCACCACCACCCCATTCATACGATGACACTGCACTGGTGACAGTATGTAAAAAAAGAATGTCAAAAAAGAAAAATAATTTCCTAATTTTCCAAAAAATTGTAACAAAAAATTACAACTTCAAAAAAACTCGCCTCTTACTAAATACCTTGGACTGTCTACGTTCCAAAAATGGGTAATTTGGGGGATATTTGTACCGTCCTGGTGTTTTATGGGCCTCAAGAAATGAGATCGGCCGTCGGTACAATCAAATTTTCAAAATTTGGTCCCATAGATTTGTGGACTCTATAACTTTCTTACAGACTAAATAATATACACTGATTTGGGTTATTTTCATACAAAAAAAATGTAGCAGAATAAATTTTGCCCTAAATTTATGAAGAACACTTTTCTGTCTGCAAAATTTTATAACAAAAACTAAAAAAAAAAAACATTTTATTTTTTTTCAAAATTTTCCTTTTTTTTGTTTATAAAAAAATAAATAAAAACCCCAGTGGTGATGAAATACCACCAAAAGAAAGCTCAATTTGTGTCAGAAAAATGATATAAATGTCATTTGGGTGCAGTGTTGCATGATAACGCAATTGCCAGTTAAAGTAGCGCAGTGCTGAATGGCAAAAAAAAAAAAAGCCCTGGTCATGGAGGGGGTAAAAACCTTTGGGTGGTGAAGTGATTAATCGATGATGTCACACAGGATCCCTGGCCGGTTTGTATACAAACAGAAGTCAGCCAGGGATCTGCCATTTAATGGCAGTAAAGCCAGGCAGGGATCTGTTATTTAGTGGCAATAAAGTCAACCAGGGATTTGTCATTTAGTGGCAGTAACGCCAGGCAGGGATCTGTCATTTAGGGGCAGTAAAGCCAGGCAGGGATCTGTCATTTAGTGGCAGTAAAGCCAGGCAGGGATCTGTCATTTAGTGGCAGTAAAGCCAGGCAGGGATCTGTCATTTAGTGGCTGTAAAGCCGGGCAGGGTTCTCATGAGCAGGACCCTCCTAATCCTCTTGTACTGAATTATATTTTACCTGTATTTTCCCCCTTTATAAAGTGAACTGTTGACGCTTTATAAATCCTGAATAATAATTAGTGTCAGAGTTGAGGAAAAGATGGTTTGTGCTAAATACAGGGATATTCTTGAGCAAAACCTGTACCACTCTGTGTGTGATTTGAGGTTAGGACGGAGGTTCACCTTCCAGCAGGACAATGACCCCAAACACACTGCTAAAGCAACACTTGAGTGGTTTAAGGGGAAACTTGTAAATGTGTTGGAATGGCCTAGTCAAAGCCCAGACCTCAATCCAATAGAAAATCCGTGGTCAGACTTAGAGATTGATGTTCACAAGCGCAAACCATCCAACTTGAAGGAGCTGGAGCAGTTTTGCAAGGAGGAATGGGCAAAAATCCCAGTGGTAAGATGTGGCAAGATCATAGAGACTTATCCAAAGCGACTTGGAGCTGTGATAGCCGCAAAAGGTGGCTCTACAAAGTATTGACTTTAGGGGGGTGAATAGTTATGCACATTGACTTTTTCTGTTATTTTATCCTATTTGTTGTTTGCTTCACAATAATACAAAAAAATCTTCAAAGTTGTGGGCATGTTCTGTAAATTAAATGATGCAAATCCTCAAACATTCCATGTTAATTCCAGGTTGTGAGGCAACAAAACACAAAAAATGCCAATCTCAATCTATTTTTTCTTGCAGATCATGTCAGTAAACCTTAAGGCCTACACCAGGCTTCATGATGATCAAATGATATTCATTGACCACCCTACAGAAAACAGTCAGACCAACAAAGGTAAGAACAGATACTGAGAATTAGGGTTGTCCCGATACCACTTTTTTTAGGACCGAGTACAAGTACCGATACTTTTTTTCAAGTACTCGCCGATACCGAATACCGATCCTTTTTTTTTATGTCAGGTGACAATGTTTTTTTTTTTTTTTAACAGTGCTTTTTTTTGGGTGGGGGGGGGGGGGGGGGGTGAACGGTGCATGTGTGTGTGTGGTTTTTTTTTTTTAATTTACAATTTTTATTTTTTACAATAATTTTCTTTTATTCTTTATTGCAATATGTGTGTTTTTTTTGTTTTTTTTTAATCAGCCCTGTGGGGGGCTTTGGTGAGATATCAGGGGTCTTAACAGACCTCTGATATCTCCCCCTTGAGACAGAGAAAGAGACAGAGGATAGAGATCCCCCAGTCCCTTTCTCTGCAGCCTCAGCTGTACTGAGAATGAATGGAGAGAAGACAGCGGCTCCTCTCCATTCATAAAATGACACATCGTAATCACAGGAGGTTACAATGTTTCAGTTATGTGAATGGACAGAGTCAGTTGACTCTGTCCATACACAAAGGAAGAAGGAGGGGGATGGCGGAACGGAGGGGGAGAATGGAGGGGACAGATAAGGAGAGAGGAACGGAGGGGGAGAACGGAGGGGGACAGAGAAGGAGAGAGGAACGGAGGGGACAGCGGAGGGGAACAGAAAAGGATAGAGGAACAGAGGGGACAGCGGAGGGGGACAGAAAAGGAGAGAGGAACGGAGGGGGCAGCGGAGGGGGACAGAAAAGGAGAGAGGAACGGAGGAGACAGCGGAGGGGGACAGAAAAGGAGAGAGGAACGGAGGGGACAGCGGAGGGGGACAGAAAAGGAGAGAGGAACGGAGGGGACAGCGGAGGGGGACAGAAAAGGATAGAGGAACGGAGGAGACAGCGGAGGGGGACAGAAAAGGAGAGAGGAACGGAGGGGGCAGCGGAGGGGGACAGAAATGGAGAGAGGAACGGAGGGGGCAGCGGAGGGGGACAGAAAAGGATAGAGGAACGGAGGGGAAAGTGGAGGGGGACAGAAAAGGAGAGAGGAACGGAGGGGGACAGCGGAGGGGGACAGAAAAGGAGAGAGGAACGGAGGGGAAAGTGGAGGGGGACAGAAAAGGAGAGAGGAACGGAGGGGACAGTGGAGGGGGACAGAAAAGGAGAGAGGAACGGAGGGGACAGCGGAGGGGGACAGAAAAGGAGAGAGGAACGGAGGAGACAGCGGAGGGGGACAGAAAATGAGAGAGGAACGGAGGGGACAGCGGAGGGGGACAGAAAAGGAGAGAGGAACGGAGGGGGACAGCGGAGGGGGACAGAAAAGGAGAGAGGAACGGAGGGGACAGCGGAGGGGGACAGAAAAGGAGAGAGGAACGGAGGGGGACAGCGGAGGGGGACAGAAAAGGAGAGAGGAACGGAGGGGACAGCGGAGGGGGACAGAAAAGGAGAGAGGAACGGAGGGGGACAGCGGAGGGGGACAGAAAAGGAGAGAGGAACGGAGGGGGCAGCGGAGGGGGACAGAAAAGGAGAGAGGAACGGAGGGGACAGCGGAGGGGGACAGAAAAGGAGAGAGGAACGGAGGGGGACAGCGGAGGGGGACAGAAAAGGAGAGAGGAACGGAGGGGGCAGCGGAGGGGGACAGAAAAGGAGAGAGGAACGAAGGGGGACAGCGGAGGGGGACAGAAAAGGAGAGAGGAACGGAGGGGACAGCGGAGGGGGACAGAAAAGGAGAGAGGAACGGAGGGGGCAGCGGAGGGGGACAGAAAAGGAGAGAGGAACGGAGGGGGCAGCGGAGGGGGACAGAAAAGGAGAGAGGAACAAAGGGGGACAGCGGAGGGAGACAGAGGAACGGAGGGGGCATGGAGGAGGATGCAGTGACAGTCAGCAGTGACCGATCACCGCTGTATATCACTAAAGCAGCTGAAAGCCGCTGGGGGAGAATCTTGTAACTCCCCCACGCGCCGATCACAGCTGACTTCCAGGTATCGGGGGAAGCATCGGGAGCATTTGCCCGAGTACAAGTACTTGGGCAAATGCTCGGTATCGGTGCCGATACCGATACTAGTATCGGTATCGGGACAACCCTACTGAGAATTACACCCGACATACAGGACAAGGGAAGTAGTACTGTGCAGAGGGTGTGGCTGCTTGTGGAGCAGCTGAAGTCTGTGTGGTGCTGAGCTCCTCTGATGTCTGGTACAAGCCCAGGGTTGGGCTCCCCTGGGCGGGGATCTCTCTCAGGAGAGTCCCAGGCTTTCCGGCCTACACAAGGACTGTTAGGTGAAGCTGTGGTTGGTGGTGAAGCCGGAGGACAGAGCTCTGGGAATGGGAAGCAATCTGCAGAGACTGTAAGTAGACATGGAAATGGTTGTATGAAAAGTACCGATAATACTGATAAGAGGAAGTCTGGAGATGTTATTCAGCAAAAGAGTTCTCAGTCCAGCCAGTCATTGCAGGCCCAGCAAGCCCAGCACAGTGCAGCTCAGTCTGTTCAGAGACATGTTATCACTGGAAGTCCAACTCAAAGAACCCCTCAGAGTGGGGCTCATTCAGTCCAGCAACATGACACCCAGTACAGTCCAAGTTCTGGAAGCGTGATCCAATCCAGCCAGCCATTGCAGGCCCAGCACAGTGCAGCTCAGTCTGTTCAGAGACATGTTATTATTGCTCAGCACAGTCCAGACTCTGGAAGTGCAACTCAATGCAGCCAGTCATTACAGTCAATGCAAACCCCGCAGAGGGGGGCTCATTCAGTTCAGCAACTTACTAATACCACCCAGTACAGTCCAAGTTCTGGAAGCGTGATCCAATCCAGCCAGCCATTGCAAGCCCAGCACAGTGCAGCTCAGTCTACTCAGAGACATGTTATTATCGCTCAGCACAGTCCAAACTCTGGAAGTACAACTCAAAGAACCCCTCAGAGTGGGGCTCATTCAGTCCAGGAACATACTAATACCACCCAGTACAGTCCAAGTTCTGGAAGTGTGATCCAATCCAGTCAGCCATTACAACCACAGCAAGCTCAGCAGAGTGCAGCTCATAGAGCTCAGAGTGGAGCAAAGACATCGGCTTCTCCCAGTACTCCTCGCAAATACACCAGAACTTCCTTAGAACAGAAAACCATTAAAGAGAACTTACAACAGTGTGTAATGGTGGGCAGCAGCCAGGGACGTTCATCGCGCTCTAAGCTGCAGCAGAATAAAGAGGAGGGTGGTAAAAATTTTCCACAATCCGCCCCAGTGAAACCATCTACACCCAGGAGAGACCCTCAGACCAGCACTGGTAATAGGAAGGTGGATCAGGATTTCAAGCGTCCTGCAGCCGCGAAGCAGAAAGTGTTAAAGTCTGAACCTGCGCTGCTCCTGGCTGACAAAATTCCTTTCCTGGTAAAAAGAATGGAGTCCCTGAGAAAAACCAAGACTAGGATCCAAAAGCAGATTGAATGTGTTTATCGACTTAAAGCTGCCAACCCCAAGAAGGAAATTTTATATGACAGCAAACTGAACTCCCTGGGCATTGAACTGGCCGGTGTGTCAAAGGACATTGATGCTGTTCTGGAAGAACTGGGACCAGTGGCGGAGGTGTACCACAATCGTGATCGATTTGAGGCGGGATTGAGTGGAAGGATTGAGTCTTCTACAGAGTCAGACTCTGGGGAACCAGTCCAACGCACGCACCCACCACATGTGTCTCCTGAAGGGAAGTCTGTGCAGCCTCTGGAGGACAGTGAGGTTGGAGTAGATCCTCCTGCTGAACTTCCAGCTCTGGAGGGTAGTGGGAACATCAGTATAACCCAGCAGACATTCACAGTACAGGAGACTCAGGGGAGTGACATGGTGGACTCCCAGCACATGGATTGTGAGAACAGTGCTGCTGCCACTAGTACTCCTGGTGGGAGCCATGCTGGGGTGACTGGTGTTCATGGTGGGAGCCATGCTGGGGGGACTGGTGTTCATGGGGGGAGCCACGCTGGGGTAACTAGTAATGATGCTGCTAGTAATGATGATATGAGGTGCAGTGATGATGTCACTAATATTGATGTGGTGAATATTTCTTATGGTATCAATGCTGGTATATCTGAATGGGGTCATCAGCAGTCTGAGGGCTCTGAGAATGTAGCGATGGAGGAGTCAGTTCAGAATAACTCTCAGGATTTCCCCCCTTTGGTGGATCCACCACCTGCTCCACAAGGGAATGCTGGTCCATCTGGTCATGTCCCTCCTCGGAATGCCTGGAGCCGTGGGGCCCCTTCTTTTTCCACCAGTAACAGTTCTACTGGTCAGGCCTTTAAGAGAAGGAATGTGGTCAGATTGAAGCATAGGGGTTCCAGAGAGGAGCTCCCTGATAGGAGGTTTGTAGTAAGGGAGTTGCTGTGTCATCAGATGGGGTTTGCTCCTGCAGACATACTGGCAGTCATCAATCTCCCTGACAGACAAGGTTATGATGTCAGCTTTAAGCTCATGTCTGACTTAGACAGGTTCTGGGCCAGTTTCAGTGGTTTGCGGGACAAAGAGAGTTGGAGGAATTTCATCTTTATTCCCATCTCCAAACCTGACACAGCAAATGTTACCATCATGTTCTGGAATGAGTCTGTGCCCCCCAGGATTATGTCATCTGGCTTAGAAGACATTGTGAAATGGTTTCTGAGTTGACAAAAACTAAAGACAGTGATGGGATCTGGACGGGTGGTTGGAGGGTTCTTGTCAAGTTGAGGCAAAGTAACAATGTTACCCATCACCTACCAAACTCTTTTTTCATTGGGCGGGAGAGAGGAGTTTGCTTCTATGCAGGTCAGCCCAGGTTATGTTATAAATGTGGTAAATCTGGCCATGTGGCGAATGTTTGTACGATCCTGAAGTGTAATCTTTGTGGGGAGGTTGGCCACATCAGTTCTACCTGTGAGAAGGTTAAGTGCAATCTATGTGGTGGGCTTGGCCATTTCCATAGGGATTGCCCGGAGGCCTTCCATAATAAGGATGGGGAATCTGCAGACAATGAATTGTTGGCTGCAGCAGAACAACTAGAGGAGGAAGCTTTAATGAATGGGGCTGTATTGACTAGGGAGGAGGTGGTCCCGGAGGTCCAGGAGACTACTCCCGGGCGGACGGACAGTGTTCAGCAGGCTGAGGAGCAGCTGGCCGCACACTCCTCTTCTGTTCCAGTTCCTGTCTCTGTGAAGATCACTGGTCAGAAGAGGAGGAATAAAAAAGATAAGTCTACCCGTAAACCCGAAAGTGACTGGACATTAGTGCAGAAGCCAGCTAAAAAAGTGAAAGGGGCACCAGAAGTGGGTACGGCACTTTTCACCAATAGGTATGAAGCCTTATCAGATTCGGATGCTGACTCCTATTCTCTGGGGGCCCAGGAACTGGAGCAGGAATTAAAAAGAGTGGGAAAGGAGTATGTGATTGGCTCAGAGGATGACCCGCCCACTAAAAGGCGTCCGCCCCCTGATCCTGGATCCGCAGAATCTGATATGGAAACTGGTAGTGGGCAGAGTGACTCCGATTCTGACTTATAATGAAATGTTGAAGTATAGATTTATGGAAAGGAGTCTTATTGTCACATTTATTACTATCGATGCCCTTTAACTGCTAAGTTTTTGACGTAAACAACATGTCAGTAATTGTTGTATTTCTGTTATTTTCAGTCAGTTAGTTTGTTATTATGTATCTTGTTTGTTTTTTACAAATAAAAATCTCCATACATACAGAATAAGAACAGATACTGAGAATTACACCCGACATACAGGACAAGAGAAGTAGTACTGTGCAGAGTCCATACATACAGAATAAGAACAGATACTGAGAATTACACCCGACATACAGGACAAGAGAAGTAGTACTGTGCAGAGGGTGTGGCTGCTTGTGGAGCAGCTGAAGTCTGTGTGGTGCTGAGCTCCTCTGATGTCTGGTACAAGCCCAGGGTTGGGCTCCCCTGGGCGGGGATCTCTCTCAGGAGAGTCCCAGGCTTTCCGGCCTACACAAGGACTGTCAGGTGAAGCTGTGGTTGGTGGTGAAGCCGGAGGACAGAGCTCTGGGAATGGGAAGCAATCTGCAGAGACTGTGAGTAGACATGGAAATGTTTGTATGAAAAGTACCGATAATACTGATAAGAGGAAGTCTGGTGATGTTATTCAGCAAAAGAGTTCTCAGTCCAGCCAGTCATTGCAGGCCCAGCAAGCCCAGCACAGTGCAGCTCAGTCTGTTCAGAGACATGTTATTATAGCTCAGCACAGTCCAAACTCTGGAAGTACAACTCAATCCAGCCAGTCATTACAGTCAATGCAAAACCCTCAGAGTGGGGCTCATTCAGTCCAGGAACTTACTAATGCCACCCAGTACAGTCCAAGTTCTGGAAGCATGATCCAATCCAGTCAGCCATTACAACCACAGCAAGCTCAGCAGAGTGCAGCTCATAGAGCTCAGAGTGGAGCAGAGACATCGGTTTCTCCCAGTACTCCTCGCAAATACACCAGAACTTCCTTAGAACAGAAAACCATTAAAGAGAACTTACAACAGTGTGTAATGGTGGGCAGCGGCCAGAGACGTTCATCGCGCTCTAAGCTGCAGCAGAATAAAGAGGAGGGTGGTAATAATTTTCCACAATCCGCCCCAGTGAAACCATCTACACCCAGCAGAGACCCTCAGACCAGCACTGGTAATAGGAAGGTGGATCAGGATTTCAAGCGTCCTGCAGCCGCGAAGCAGAAAGTGTTAAAGTCTGAACCTGCGCTGCACCTGGCTGACAAAATTCCTTTCCTTGTAAAAAGAATGGCGTCCCTGAGAAGAACCAAGACTAAGATCCAGAAGCAGATTGAATGTGTTTATCGACTTAAAGCTGCCAACCCCAAGAAGGAAATTTTATATGACAGCAAATTGAACTCCCTGGGCATTGAACTGGCCGGTGTGTCAAAGGACATTGATGCTGTTCTGGAAGAACTGGGACCAGTGGCGGAGGTGTACTACAATTGTGATCGATTTGAGGCGGGATTGAGTGGAAGGATTGAGTCTTCTACAGAGTCAGACTCTGGGGATTCGGTCCAACGCACGCAGCCACCACATGTGTCTCCTGAAGGGAAGACTGTGCAGCCTCTGGAGGACAGTGAGGTTGGAGCAGATCCTCCTGCTGGACTTCCAGCTCTGGAGGGTGGTGGGAATATCAGTATAACCCAGCAGACATTCACAGTACAGGAGACTCAGAGGAGTGACATGGTGGACTCCCAGCACATGGATTGTGAGAACAGTGCTGCTGCCACTAGTACTCCTGGTGGGAGCCATGCTGGGGTGACTGGTGTTCATGGTGGGAGCCATGCTGGAGGGACTGGTGTTCATAGTGGGAGTAACACTGGGGTAACTAGTAATGATGCTGCTAGTAATGATGATATGAGGTGCAGTGATGATGTCACTAATATTGATGTGGTGAATAATTCTGATGGTATCAATGCTGGTATATCTGAATGGGGTCATCAGCAGTCTGAGGGCTCTGAGAATGTAGCGATGGAGGAGTCAGTTCAGAATAACTCTCAGGATTTCCCCCCTTTGGTGGATCCACCACCTGCTCCGCAAGGGAATGCTGGTCCATCTGGTCATGTCCCTCCTCGGAATGCCTGGAGCCGTGGGGCCCCTTCTTTTTCCACCAGTAACAGTTCTACTGGTCAGGCCTTTAAGAGAAGGAATGTGGTCAGATTGAAGCATAGGGGTTCCAGAGAGGAGCTCCCTGATAGGAGGTTTGTAGTAAGGGAGTTGCTGTGTCATCAGATGGGGTTTGCTCCTGCAGACATACTGGCAGTCATCAATCTCCCTGACAGACAAGGTTATGATGTCAGCTTTAAGCTCATGTCTGACTTAGACAGGTTCTGGGCCAGTTTCAGTGGTTTGCGGGATAAAGAGGGTTGGAGGAATTTCATCTTTATTCCCATCTCCAAACCTGACACAGCAAATGTTACTATCATGTTCTGGAATGAGTCTGTGCCCCCCCAGGATGTTGTCATCTGGCTTAGAAGACATTGTGAAATGGTTTCTGAGTTGACAAAAACTAAAGACAGTGATGGGATCTGGACGGGTGGTTGGAGGGTTCTTGTTAAGTTGAGGCAAAGTAACAATGTTACCCATCACCTACCAAACTCTTTTTTCATTGGGCGGGAGAGAGGAGTTTGCTTCTATGCAGGTCAGCCCAGGTTATGTTATAAATGTGGTAAATCTGGCCATGTGGCGAATGTTTGTACGATCCTGAAGTGTAATCTTTGTGGGGAGGTTGGCCACATCAGTTCTACCTGTGAGAAGGTTAAGTGCAATCTATGTGGTGGGCTTGGCCATTTCCATAGGGATTGCCCGGAGGCCTTCCATAATAAGGATGGGGAATCTGCAGACAATGAATTGTTGGCTGCAGCAGAACAACTAGAGGAGGAAGCTTTAATGAATGGGGCTGTATTGACTAGGGGGGAGGTGGTCCCGGAGGTCCAGGAGACTACTCCCGGGCGGACGGACAGTGTTCAGCAGGCTGAGGAGCAGCCGGTCCCACATTCCTCTTCTGTTCCAGTTCCTGTCTCTGTGAAGATCAGTGGTCAGAAGAGGAGGAATAGGAAAAAAGATAAATCTACCCGTAAACCCGAAAGTGACTGGACATTAGTGCAGAAGTCATCTAAAAAAGTGAAAGGGCCACCAGAAGTGAGTACGGCAGTTTCCACCAATAGGTATGAAGCCTTATCAGATTCGGATGCTGACTTCTATTCTCTGGAGGACCAGGAACTGGAGCAGGAATTAAAAAGAGTGGGAAAGGAGTATGTGATTGGCTCAGAGGATGACCCGCCCACTAAAAGGCGTCCGCCCCCTGATCCTGGATCCGCAGAATCTGATATGGAAACTGGTAGTCAGCAGAGTGACTCCGATTCTGACCTATAATGAAATGTTGAAGTATAGATTTATGGAAAGGAGTCTTATTGTCACATTTATTACTATTGATGCCCTTTAACTGCTAAGTTTTTGACCTAAACAACATGTCAGTAATTGTTGTATTTATGTTCTTTTCAGTCAGTTAGTTTGTTATTATGTATCTTGTTTGTTTTTTACAAATAAAAATCTCCATACATACAGAATAAGAACAGATACTGAGAATTACACCCGACATACAGGACAAGAGAAGTAGTACTGTGCAGAGTCCATACATACAGAATAAGAACAGATACTGAGAATTACACCCGACATACAGGACAAGAGAAGTAGTACTGTGCAGAGTCCATACATACAGAATAAGAACAGATACTGAGAATTACACCCAGTAGAAGAGAAACATTACTGCCCTGTGTTTGCTGTACATGGGGAGGTTATCTCGGTGTCAGTGGAGGAATCTTCCCGGATTTCCTGTAGATTATTATTTTCTCGGTGGTATGAAGAGTCATTTGTAGTAAACAGGAATTGTGGAGAATCTTCATCATAATTGTCTCTTTCTTTTCTATTATTATCAGTAACATTCGGGAACAGACGGATCTCCCGACCCTCCTCCTCCCTGATCTGCTCCCTGTGGGCTCTCTGCATCACGCTCCTCTTCCTCGTCATCGTCATCCTCATTGTCAGGGTCACAGGTGTGTTCACCTTCATTGTATCCACACACACTCATTGTATTATTATCACTAATTATTATTCAGGATTTATAAAGCGTCAACAGTTCACTTTATAAAGGGGGACAATGCAGGTAAAATACGGTTCAGTACAAGAGGATTAGGAGGGTGCTGCTCATGAGAGCTTACAATCTAAATGGTTGCTAGAGATACAAAAGGTAATACCTGTTGGGGGTGAGCTGATAAGGAAAGTAAAAGTTCAGTTGTTAGGTGGAGGTGGGATAGGCTTATTTGAAGAAATGGGCTTTCAGAGATTGTCTAAAGGTTGACTGAGAAGCAAATAGCCAGACAGATTGGGGTAGGGCGTCTCAGAGGATTGGAGAGACCCTGGAGAGATCAGGGAAGGGAGTTACAGAGGATTGGAGATGCTCAGAGCAGATTGCAGTAGGGAGTCTTTGCGGATGTGAAAGACTCTTGACGGGTTGGCGTAGGTAGTCTAAGAGGATGGGGGAGGTTCTGGACAGATTGGAGTAGGGGGTTCCAGAGGATGCAAGAGACTCTTGACAGATTGGGGTAGAGAGTGCCACAGGATGGGAGAGGCTCTGGACCAGGGGTCTCAAACTGGCGGCCCTCCAGCTGTTGCGAAACTACAAGTCCCATCATGCCTGTGAGAGTCATGCTTGTAACTGTCCGCCTTGCAATGCCTCATGGGAATTGTAGTTTTGCAACAACTGGAGGGCCACCAGTTTGAGACCCCTGCTCTGGACAGATTGGGGTAGGAAGTCCCAGAGGATGGGAGAGACTCTGGACAGATTGGGGTAGAGAGCTCCAGAGGATGGGAGTGATTCCGGACAGATTGGGTTAGGGAGTCCCACGGGATGGGAGAGGCTCTGAACAGATTGGGGTAGGGAGTTCCACAGGATTGGCATTGTTCTGGACAGATTGGGATAGGGAGTCTCAGAGGATGGGAGGTGCTCTGGATAGATTTGGGTTGGGAGTCTCAGAGAAAGGGAGAGGATCCAGACAGATTGGGGTAGGGAGTTGTAGAGGATGGGAGAGGCTCTGAACAGATTGGGGTAGGGAGTCTCAAAGGATGGGAGTGGTTCTGGACAGATTGGGGTAGGGAGTGCAAATGAAGGCTCTGGACAGATTGGGACAGGGGGTGCCACAGGATGGAAGGGGCTCCGGACAGATTGGGGTAGGGAGTCCCAGAGGATGGGAGAGACTCTGGACATATTGAGGTAGAGAGCTCCAGAGGATGGGAGAGGCTCCGGACAGATTGGGGTAGGGAGTTCCACAGGATCGGAGATGCTCTTGACAGATTGGAGTAGGGAGTCTCAGAGGATGGGAGAGGCTCTGGACAGATTGGGGTAGAGAGCCCTAGATGATGGGAGAGGCCCCGGGACAGATTGGGGAAGGGTGTGCCAGAGGACGGAAGAGACTCCAGACAGATTGGGGTACAGAGCCCCAGATGATGGGAGAAGCCCCCAGACAGATTGGGATAGGCAGTCCCACAGGATGGGAGAGGCTCTGGATAGATTGGAATAGGGAGTCTCAGAGGACGGGAGAGGCTCTGGACACATGGGGTAGGGAGTCCCAGAAGAGGGAAAAGGCTCTGGACAGATTGGGGAAAGGAGTCCAAAGGATGGGAGAGACTCTGAACAGATTGTAGTAGGGAGTCCGAGAGGATGAGAGGGCCTCCGGAGAAGACCTGGAGATGAACATCGGAGGTGTGTTTGAGGAAATGGTAGGACAACCATACTGATAGGCAGTAAATTAGTGATATGTGAAGAGACTGAACAGGTGAGCTGAGGAGTAGAGAGCAGTGGTGTCTCCAGCTTTCATATTTAGGGGGGGCACATGGGGGGACAGGGACATAAGTAGGGGGGCAACTATAAAATGCAATAGATAGATAGATAGATAGATAGATAGATAGATAGATAGATAGATAGATAGATAGATAGATAGATAGATAGATAGATAGATCTATATATATAGGTAGATATATATTTATATATATATCTATATATATCCTGGGGCCCTTTACTACGATCCCACAACAGCCCTTTCACATGTTCTGCAGTGAGCTCCCTTCCTACAGTATTGGGGCCCCCCAGGGTGGCAGAAAACAAGAGATATATGTCACCAGAATACCAAGAAAATATAAGGGTCCAAAGCAGTGGGAGAACTATCAGGGTTGCAAAGTTTGTTTTGCCACCGGGCCCTGATGTTCTGCCACTGTGGGGTTCTCCAGCCTCCTCTAGCTGTCCTGCCCCTGCTATTGACAGCGCTGGTATGGCATCTCATGGAATTTACAGGCTGGTTCTCCTATCCTAGTGACGGGAGAAATCAGTCTGTGTTTCAGTAAGGCTGGATTCACACCTATGCAGTTTTAGTGCTTTTTGCATTTTGCAGATTTGCACTACAGTCCATTTACCATGGTTTCCTATGGAACACGTTCTGTAGTGCAAATCTGCAAAATGCAAAAAGCACTAAAACTGCATAGGTGAGAATCCAGCCTTACTGAGAGTCCTGGTGGAGTCCTTCCTGCAACTCGCTCTTCTCCCTGCCAATGAGGATGCAGGGGAAGGAGCAGATCGGGCGGCCGTGGTTGTGTGAGCGCTCGCATTATGCAGTGTCAGCGAGCAGAGGGAGGGGGGAGGAATCACCCACAGAAGTTGACTGGGGATGCTCTCCCTCTTAGACATTGCCTTTTTTGTAAAAAAAAAATTGGGGGGGCACATGGTGGGTCACAGCATAATGTTGGGGGGGGTCAGGGCCCCCTCCCCCCCCCTAGGGACGCCATTGGTAGAGAGATAGATCAACAGCGTAGAGGTATTGGAGGCCATGGAAGGTCATTAGCTGACCCAGGAAGGTGAAGATAAAAAATAGGAGGGAACCGAAGTCGGAATCTGAGGGAACCTTAAAGTGTTACTAAATCCACAACAGTAACATCTGTTTGTATATGCAGCAAAGCATGCTTGTTATACTCACTGTGGAACTTAAGGGGCAATCCTCTGTATTGTGTAAAAGGTTCTTCGATCCTGTATGCACAGATCCTCCCCCTCCTGTGAGGTCTCTCTTGGCAAAGCCAGATAAGACACAGTCAGAGTAGTCCTGCTGCACATGCTCAGTTTGGTCTCTATTGCTGGAGAGAATATTTTTGGTTTGAACTGAGCTTTTCATGTCACAAGAAATTTACATCACACATGTGGGTGTGTATACAGATCCTAAATGACAGCCCAGTCTCTCCCTCTACCTCCATGCCCAGTAACTAAAAAGGAGAAACCCTTGTTGGCAAGCACAGAGGTAAGACATTTCTTGTAGTTGGTGACCAGGTTTGCACACATCTAAGGAGGGATTTTGGTCCACTCTTCTTCACAGATCTTCTTCTTGGCTGTCTCTTGGCAACTCGAAGTTTCAGCTCCCTCCCTAAATTTTCTATAGGATTAAGGTCTGGAGACACTCCATGACCTTAATATGCTTCTTCTTCTTGAGCCACTCCTTTGTAGCCTTGGTGGTATGTTTTGGGGCATTGTCATGCTGGAAGACCCATCCATGACGCATCTTCAGTGTTCTGGCTGAGGAAAGAAGGTTCTCATCCAAGATTTTACAATACATGGCCCCGTCCATTGGCCCCCCTAATGCGGCAAAGTCAGCTTGCACCTTTAGCAGAGAAACAGCCCCAAAGCATCATGTTTCCACCTCTGTGCTTGACTGTAGGGATAGTGTTCTTAGGGTCATAGTCTGCATTTTTCTTCCTCTAAACACGGTGAGTCAAATTAATACCAAAGAGCTCAATTTTGGTCTCATCTGACCACAGCACTTTCTCTCAATGCTTCTCCGAATCATTTAGATGTTCATTGGCATAACTGTACATGTGCCTTCTTGAGGAGGGGGACTCGCTGTATTTGGAGGAAGAAAAAATGCTGACTATGACCCAAAGAACACCATCCCTACAGTCAAGAGGTGGAAACATTATGCTTTGGGACTGTTTCTCTGCTAAAAGTACAGACCAACTTTGCCACATTGAGGGGACAATGGATGGGGCCATGTATTGTTAAATCATGGATGAGAACCTTCTTCCCTCAGCCAGAACACTGAAGGTGGGTCATGGATGGATCTTTCAGCATGGCAACGACCCAAAACATACCACCAAGGCAACAAAGGAGTGGTTCAAGAAGAAGCACATTAAGGTCATGGAGTGGCCTAGCCAGACTCCAGACCTTAATCCTATAGAAAATGTATAGAGGGAGCTGAAACTTTGAGTTGCCAAGAGACAGCCAAGAAACCTTAAGGATTTAGAGAAGATCTGTAAAGAAGAGTGGACCAAAATCGCTCCTGAGATGTGTGCAAACCTGGTCACCAACTACAAGAAACGTCTAATCAAATTGGAAAAATTCTGTGAGCCACAATGATCTTAAGCCTTGCTTGTGCTACCTCCAGCTGCATGCGCTAATCACGCTTCATATACCGTGCATAGGATAAATTTACAAGTTATGTGCTGCGCTTGGGTGACCCCAAAAACAAAATTAATAATAACCAACTCTGTGCTTACTAGTGCAATAATATTAAATACAAATAATATGAATGTTAAATAAATAAACAAGGTGTGAAAAAACAAGTGCTTGTTACACCATAAATTAGTGCTTAATAGTGCTTGTTACACCATACAGTGTCTTAATCAACATAAAAAGTGCTTAGTGCTCAATATAAGGTATCCTGCTTGTTTAAGTGAAAAAAATAATAAATAATAAATAATGAAAAAAAGTTCTCTTTGGCACTCTAAATAGTGCGTGTAAATAATGTCCAGCAGTGATAATAAAACAATGCCTGCAGGTGGTGTTCAGCTGTGACAACAATCCAACATCATGCCGAAGATATCCTGAGTGCTGCAAAACATGCTCCGGTGCTCCTTCGTGACCCCCTTAAGCTAATGCGCTCACCTCAGAGCGTGTAACTCAGCTTCTACCCTGAGTCCAAATACGCTTTGGAGCCACACCTGGGCTCAGTCTCAGTGTCTGCTGCACTCCTCCAGCTGGAAACAATGTGGCTCCATACATATAAATGAAAAGGAAACTATATAGTGTAATATAGTCAAAATACTTTTATTAAAAGAAAACGCTCCCCACACCGGGGTACTCACATGGCACTGGTGCGTCAGTGCACCATACTATAACGGCTTTCTATGCAAAATCACTGGATGTTTGGTGCGGTATGCTGTGCTGGGACAGCGCTGGTGTAAAGTCCGTGTCAGTCTCTCCATCCTGGCCCCTCCCCTACGTGTCTTCGACACAGGGATCACGTGTCATCGTCAGGGGGATATCATCATCCCCCTGATGATGACACGTGATCCCTGTGTCGAAGGACGGAGAGACTGACACAGACTTTACACCAGCGCTGTCCCAGCACAGCATACCGCACCAAACATCCAGTGATTTTGCATAGAAAGCCGTTATAGTATGGTGCACTGACGCACCAGTGCCATGTGAGTACCCCGGTGTGGGGAGCGTTTTCTTTTAATAAAAGTATTTTGACTATATTACACTATATAGTTTCCTTTTCATTTATATGTACGGAGCCACATTGTTTCCAGCTGGAGGAGTGCAGCAGACACTGAGACTGAGACCAGGGGTGGCTCCAAAGCGTATTTGGACTCAGGGTAGAAGCTGAGTCACACGCTCTGAGGTGAGCACATTAGCTTAAGGGGGTCATGAAGGAGCACCGGAGCATGTTTTGCAGCACTCAGGATATCTTCGGCATGATGTTGGATTGTTGTCACAGCTGAACACCACCTGCACGCATTGTTTTATTATCACTGCTGGACATTATTTACACGCACTATTTAGAGTGCCAAAGAGAACTTTTTTTCATTATTTATTATTTATTAATTTTTTCATTTAAACAAGCAGGATACCTTATATTGAGCACTAAGCACTTTTTATGTTGATTAAGACACTATGTATGGTGTAAGCACTATTAAGCACTAATTTATGGTGTAACAAGCACTTGTTTTTTCACACCTTGTTTATTTATTCAACATTTATATCATTTGTATTTAATATTATCGCACTAGTAAGCACAGAGTTGGTTATTATTAATTTTGTTTTTGGGGTCACCCAAGCGCAAGTGCATAACTTGTAAATTTACAAGAAACTTCTGACCTCTATGTTTGCCAACAAGGCTTTCTCCACCAAGTACTAAGTCATGTTTTGCTTGGGGAACAAATACTTATTTCACTCACTGAATTGCAACTCCATTAATAACATTTGTACCATGTGTTTTTTCTGGATTTTTGGTTGATATTCTGTCTCTCTCATTTAAAATACACCTATGATAAAATTTTATAGACACTTTATTTCTTTGTAAGTGGGTAAACTTACAAAATCTGCAGGGGATCAAATAATTATTTCCCCCACTGTAGCTCCTTGAGATGATTTATTAGCGACAGCATGTTGTCTGCCACCACAGGTAGATCCTCAATGATAGAGATAAAGATCCTCCTCTAGACCCAGGACTTTAGAACAGTGCATTCCAGCAAACACTCCTTTAGTAGTCTTTCCTGGGCCCTCAGCCCAGCTTCTGCTGAGACCCAGACTGTGATCTCCCATCTCGGAAACTCCCAACTAGGGGCAGCAACCTAGAAGACTGGAACATTCCCTGAAAAGGGAAAGGCCCCCCCATCCAGAGCTCCCCGAACATTTAACATCTTCGCAGCCACCTTTTGGACGCCGCCTTCTAGATTGGCGGGGGTGTGATAAATATTCATGCTGGTCATCTGCATCTCCCTGTCCTATATTCTGGAAGCTTCTTCCAAAGACAGGTGGGAGGAATCAAACACCCGGCTTAGGAAACCCGCTTCAGACAAAAACAACCAATTACAAGTCAACCCACGCTAGTGAAGCCAAAAACGAAAGCAGACTAACTAGGAGGTCCCTACATAGTACATAGTTATTGGTATATATAGAGGCTGATTGTACAATTGGGTTGTGCTGTGCGTGGCCAGCTTCAGATGATATCTGCTAGCAGACAATGACTTAGGAAGCTGATGTGAGGAGGAGCCTCTCAATTATTGCTTTTTGTCACTTTCAGGTCAGATGGAGCAGAACATCGAGGGGAGACTCAGTAATCTAAGTTTGGGGATGGACTCCAGGGTGGAACGCTTGTCCCAGGATGGTAAGAGGGACCTCTGGTGGGAGTGGGGTGAAGTTGGATGACCGGAGTCCCGCATGCTCAGCTTGTGAATGTTCTTCCTCTCCCCAGATAACAGGACGTTGGAGAAACTGACGGCCATTGAAACCTCCATGGGGGACCTTAAAGGTGAGATGAGGGCTGCAGGGGATGGGGAAAAATGAAAGAAGAACGCAAGCGTATTTCCAACACAGTGGACCAGGCGTTACAGTTTAAAATAGACAGGCGATAAAATGAACCGGGGAACAAAATGATATCAAAAGAATGTGTCTATAGCTCAGTCCTCCTGAAGCTATATATTGGTTTATATCGATAGTAATATCCTTTGTTAAGCTTTTAAAGCTGAAATACAATGCAAGCAGGGAAAGTCCCTGAATGTGACCTGGTATCATCCACTTGTAGTTTCCGTACAGCAAGGCTGGAGTGTGAAAAGAAGAAGCAGCACAAGGAGCCAATCAATTCAGGTGCTGACAAGGATCATGCTGATAGGAGAAGACACAGTGACAAAGAGATGAGCTCATCACCGTGGTGCTGCTTCTTCATTCACTGTCCAGTCACAGCCTGGGGGATGTCCTGGGCTCAGAGGAAGTGTGTTCATAATGGATGAGTGGTAGATAAAAAGTACTGCAGGAGAATTGCTTGGGTTGACTGTGAATATTTCAGCAAACGTTGGCCTTATTTTATCTTTTTATTGGCCTATTCATTTTTATCTTGTTACTTTTTATGGCTGGAGTTCTGCTGTAGGATAATATGCATGTGTACCCAGTTCATAAGCTTTATAATGATTTAGGTGACACGGTTTTCCTCCCTCTGCAGATTCCAAAGGTAAGAGGGAAGAAATGGAATGTTAGTGATTGGGGTATTATCAGATGATGAGGTAATTTTGGATTCTGTAAACATGGGGGGGGGGGGGGTAGAAAGGTGGCCAATATGACCAATCCTCAACCCTCCCCATTACAGCCCTATTAACCTGATTGTCTGTCCCATAGAAATGAGGAACCTTACCCAACAATGGGCATGGTCTGCTGAAATGTGAGCTTTTTGAGACAATGTTAGGTAGTAGGGATGCACCGGTACCATTTTTTGTCTTTACAGCGAGTACGAGTACCAATACTTTTTTTTTTAAATTCTCTGATACCAATTACCAATACCTGCCCACAACTGTTTTATTTCCACTTCAGCTGTCAGCAATGGTACAAAGAAGTTATTTACAAATAAAAAAAATAAGTTATTTTTAATTTTTTTTTTCTTTTTGAAACGTGTACACATATGTTAAAGGTGTAAAAATATTAATGAACAAAGCAAACAAAAAAAAGTTTGAATTACTATTATAGTGAGCAGCAAAAATCAGCAGGTATGTAATAATGAAATGAAAAAAGAGAATAAGGAGTTAATTAGGGCTGATTAGAGTAGCTTACAGGCTGATAAGGGGTTAAACAGAGGAACATTTAATTTAAAAAAAAAACAAAAAACTTTTTTTTTTTACTTGACAAATTGCTTTAATCTGACTTCATCTGCAGATGGGCATTCATCCCTTTGATCTGTAGGTCAGGGGTCAGCAACCTTAAAGGCCGGATTCAATGTATGTGAATGCATGGAGGATGCCACATTCACCTGCTAATAAATGAAGTTGGGTGGCCGGGGGGAAGGGGGGATAGAGGAGTGGCTGTGGACAGGGGGGTACAGTGGTGTACAGATACAAAGTAACATTGTTTATACATATTGATAAAACAGGAAATAGAGAGATAATAAGTAATATTATTTATGAACCTTGATTAGACAGGAGATAGAGAGATACAAAATAACATTTTTTATATAAATTGTTCAGATATAAGATAGAGAAATACAAAGTAACATTATTTATAAACATTGATCAGACAGGAAATAAAGAGATACACATTATTTATAAACATTGATCAGATAGGAGACAGAGAGATACAAAGTAACATTGTTTATGAACATTGATTAGATGAGAGATAGAGAGATACAAAGTAACATTGTTTATAAACATTGATCTGACAGGAGAAATAGAGATACAAATTAACATTGTGTATAGATTATTTAGATTGTAAGCTCTAAGGAGCAGGGCCCTTCTAACCCGCTTGTCTTGAATTGCTTTGTAGCTGTACTGTGTCTCCCTTTATATTATAAAACGCTGCACAAACTGTTTGCGCTATATAAACCATTATAATTATAATAATGAATAATAAACATGAATCAGACTGGAGATAGAGAGATGCAACATAGCATTGTTTACACATATGGTTCAGATATGTGATAATTCCATTTCAGATTCTCATTAACTAACCACACGTTCTCAGATTTCCAAACAATCTTCTCCTGTCATCCACCAGTACTGGCTCCTTCCAAGCTTCTCCTGGGCTGCACCTTTACCCTGGAAAGCTTGATGCTTCAGTTTGTGTAGTGAAGGGCCAACTCCATAGCAGACTAAAATGAACTGGGTTTCTTTTTATTTATTTTTTTAGATCCACTTTCCAGGGACACCCAGAAGTAGGGATGAGCCGAACACCTCCCCCCCCCGGTTCGGTTCGCACCAGAACCTGCGAACGGACCGAAAATTTGCACGAACGTTAGAACCCCATTGACGTCTATGGGACTCGAACGTTCGAAATCAAAAGTGCTCATTTTAAAGCCTAATTTGCATGGTATTGTCCTAAAAAGGGTTTGGGGACCTGGGTCCTGCCCCAGGGGATATGTATCAATACAAAAAAAACTTTTAAAAACGGCCGTTTTTTTGGGAGCAGTGATTTTATTGATGCTTAAAGTAAAAAAAAAAAAAAGTGAAATATACCTTTAAATATCGTACCTGGGGTGTGTCTATAGCATGCCTGTAAAGTGGCGCGTGTTTCCCGTGCTTAGAACAGTCCCTGCACAAAATGTCATTTTTAAAGGAAAAAAAGTCATTTAAAACTGCTTGCGGGTTTAATGTAGTGTCGGGTCCTGGCAATATGGATGAAAATCAGTTAGACAAACGGCTTGGGTACCCCCCAGTCCATTACCAAGCCCTTTGGGTCTTGTATGGATATTAAGGGGAACCCCGCACCCAAATTTTAAAAAGTAAAGGCGTGGGGCCCCCAGGCCCTATATACTCTGAACAGTAGTATACAGGCAGTGCAAACAAGACAGGGACTGTAGGTTTGTTGTTAAGTAGAATCTGTTTGTAATGTTGAACTGGTATATTTTTAAAGTGTAGCTCCAGCCAAAAAAATCTGTTTTTAATCTTTTTGGAAAACATAGGGAAAGGTTATCACCCCTGTGACATTTGGTTTGCTGTCTGTGCTCCTCTTCAGAAGATTTCACCTCACTTTTTGTCCCAATGACAAATGTTTTTTGAAAATTTGGGGTTTTTAGTGAAACAAGGATTGGTGATAAAGCATCATTGGAAAGGAGAAAAGTTTTTCCCATATTAACTCTTACAGGAGAGAATTTCTCTTCCTAGGGGTAGATTTCATCTCACTTCCTGTTGTCTCCTTCCATTTGCAAGTAGGAGTCGTTTGTAAGTTGGATGTTTGAAAGTAGGGGCCTGCCCTATATACTCAGCAGAAATTTGGGCCTTAGGTGTTGTTGTGACCTCAACACTGTAAGCCCTCACAGGGCCCTGCTGTGAAATATTAGATCAAGAATTGTAATTACATGCCTCTGTTGAACAGGGCCAGAAAAATTGGGCCTTTGGTGATGGTGGTGGTGCTGGTGCCACAACACTGTAAGACCTCACAGTTACTCTTGGTGGGCACAGAAACGGGCCCTGCTGTGAAATATTAGATCAAGAATTCTAATTACATGCCCCTGTTAAACAGTGGCTGAAAAATTGGGCCTTTGGTGGTGGTGGTGGTGCTGGTGGCACAACACTGTAAGTCCTCACAGTTAATCTTGGTGGGCGCAGAAACGGGCCCTGCTGTGAAATATTAGATCAAGAATTCTAATTACATGTCCCTGTTGAACAGGGCCAGAAAAATTGGGCCTTTGGTGGTGGTGCTGGTGCCACAACAATGTAAGACCTCACAGTTACTCTTGGTGGGCGCAGAAATGGGCCCTGCTGTGAAATATTCAATATAGAATTGTAATTACATGTCCCTGTTGAACAGGGCTGGAAAAATTAGGCCTTTGGTGGTGGTGGTGGTGCTGGTGGCACAACACTGTAAGTCCTCACAGTTAATCTTGGTGGGCGCAGAAACGGGCCCTGCTGTGAAATATTAGATCAAGAATTTTAATTACATGTCCCTGTTGAACAGGGGCTGAAAAATTGGGCCTCAGACACTGGTGCTGGTGCCACAACACTGCAACCCCTCACAGATACTCTAGTTGGAACGCAGGAACGAGCCCTGCTGCAAAGTATTGCATCAAAAATTGTAATTACACGCCCCTGTTAAACAGGGGCTGAAAAATTGGGCCTTAGGCACTGGTGCTGGTGCCACAACACTGCAACCCCTCACAGATACTCTAGTTGGAACACAGGAACGAGCCCTGCTGCAAAGAATTGCATCAAAAATTGTAATTACACGCCCCTGTTAAACAGCACAACAGCACTCAGGATATCTTCGGCATGATGTTGGATTGTTATCACAGCTGAACACCACCTGCACGCATTGTTTTATTATCACTGCTGGACATTATTTCCATGCACTATTTAGAGTGCCAAAGAAAACTTTTTTACATTATTTATTATTTATTATTTTTTTCATTTAAACAAGTAGGATACCTTATATTGAGCACTAAGCACTTTTTATGTTGATTAAGACACTATGTATGGTGTAACAAGCACTATTAAGCACTAATTTATGGTGTAACAAGCACTTGTTTTTTCACACCTTGTCTATTTATTCAACATTCATATTATTTGTATTTAATATTATCGCACTAGTAAGCACAGAGTTGGTTATTATTAATTTTGTTTTTGGGGTCACCCAAGCGCAGCGCATAACTTGTAAATTTACAAGAAACGTCTGACCTCTATGTTTGCCAACAAGGCTTTCTCCACCAAGTACTAAGTCATGTTTTGCTTGGGGAACAAATACTTATTTCACTCACTGAATTGCAACTCCATTTATAACATTTGTATCATGTGTTTTTTCTGGATTTTTGGTTGATATTCTGTCTCTATCATTTAAAATACACCTATGATAAAATTTTATAGACACTTTATTTCTTTGTAAGTGGGCAAACTTACAAAATCTGCAGGGGATTAAATAATCATTTCCCCCACTGTAGCTCCTTGAGATGATTTATTAGCGACAGCATGTTGTCTGCCACCACAGGTAGATCTTCAATGAGGGAGATAAAAGATCCTCCTCTAGACCCAGGACTTTAGAACAGTGCCCTCCAGCAAACACTTCTTTAGTAGTCTTTCCTGGGCCCTCAGCCCAGCTTCTGCTGAGACCCAGACTGTGATCTCCCATCTCGGAAACTCCCAACTAGGGGCAGCAACCTAGAAGACTGGAACATTCCCTGAAAAGGGAAAGGCCCCCCCATCCAGAGCTCCCCGAACATTTAACATCTTTGCAGCCACCTTTTGGACGCCTCCTTCTAGATTGGCGGGGGTGTGATAAATATTCATGCTGGTCATCAGCATCTCCCTGTCCTATATTCTGGAAGCTTCTTCCAAAGACAGGTGGGAGGAATCAAACACCCGGCTTAGGAAACCCGGTTCAGACAAAAACAACCAATTACGAGTCAACACACTCTAGTGAAGCCAAAAACGAAAGCAGCCTAACTAGGAGGTCCCTACATAGTACATAGTTATTGGTATATATAGAGGCTGATTGTACAATTGGGTTGTGCTGTGTGTGGCCAGCTTCAGATGATATCTGCTAGCAGACAATGACTTAGGAAGCTGATGTGAGGAGGAGCCTCTCAATTATTGCTTTTTGTCACTTTCAGGTCAGATGGAGCAGAACATCGAGGGGAGACTTAGTAATCTAAGTTTGGGGATGGACTCCAGGGTGGAACGCTTGTCCCAGGATGGTAAGAGGGACCTCTGGTGGGAGTGGGGTGAAGTTGGATGACCGGAGTCCCGCATGCTCAGCTTGTGAATGTTCTTCCTCTCCCCAGATAACAGGACGTTGGAGAAACTGACTGCCATTGAAACCTCCATAGGGGACCTTAAAGGTGAGATGAGGGCAGCAGGGGATGGGGAAAAATGAAACAAGAACGCAAGCGTATTTCCAACACAGTGGACCAGGCGTTACAGTTTAAAATAGACAGGCAATAAAATGAACCGGGGAACAAAATGATATCAAAAGAATGTGTCTATAGCTCAGTCCTCCTGAAGCTATATATTGGTTTATACCGATAGTAATATCCTTTGTTGAGCTTTTAAAGCTGAAATACAATGCAAACAGGGTAAGTCCCTGAATGTGACCTGGTATCAGCCACTTGTAGTTTCCGTACAGCAAGGCTGGACTGTGAAAAGAAGAAGCAGCACTGGGAGCCAATCAATTCAGGTGCTGACAAGGATCATGCTGATAGGAGAAGACACAGTGACAAAGAGATGAGCTCATCACCATGGTGCTGCTTCTTCATTCACTGTCCAGTCACAGCCTGGGGGATGTCCTGGGCTCAGAGGAAGTGTGTTCATAATGGATGAGGACATCTAGTGGTAGATAAAAAGTACTGCAGGAGAATTGCTTGGGTTGACTGTGAATATTTCAGCAAACGGCCTTATTTTATCTTTTTATTGGCCTATTCATTTTATCTTGTTACTTTTTATGGCTGGAGTTCTGCTGTAGGATAATATGCATGTGTACCCAGTTCATAAGCTTTATAATGATTTAGGTGACATGGTTTTCCTCCCTCTGCAGATTCCAAAGGTAAGAGGGAAGAGATGGGATGTTAGTGATTGGGGTATTATCAGATGACGAGGTAATTTTTGATTCTGTGAACATGGGGGGGGGGGGGTAGTAAAGTGGCCAATATGACCAATCCTCAACCCTCCCTATTAACCTGATTGTCTGTCCCATAGAAATGAAGAACCTTACCCAACAATGGGCATGGTCTGCTGAAATGTGAGCTTTTTGAGAAAATGTTAGGAAGTAGGGATGCACCAGTACCATTTTTTGTCTTTACAGCGAGTACAAGTACCAATACTTTTTTTTTTTTAAATTCTCTGATACCAATTACCAATACCTGCCCACAACTGTTTTATTTCCACTTCAGCTGTCAGCAATGGTACAAAGAAGTTATTTACAAATAAAAACAATAAGTTATTATTATTATTTTTTTTTCTTTTTGAAACGTGTACACATATGTTAAAGGTGTAAAAATATTAATGAACAAAGCAAACAAAAACAAAAAAAAAAGTTTGAATTACTATTATAGTGAGCAGCAAAAATCAGCAGGTATGTAATAATGAAATGAAAAAGGAGAATAAGGAGTTAATTAGGGCTGATTAGAGTAACTTACGGGCTGATAAGGGGTTAAACAGAGGAACATTTAATTAAAAAAAAATATATATATATATTTTTTTTACTTGACAAGTTGCTTTAATCTGACTTCATCTGCAGATGGGCATTCATCCCTTTGATCTGTAGGTCAGGGGTCAGCAACCTTAAGGGCCGGATTCAATGTATGTGAATGCATGGAGGATGCCACATTCACCTGCTGTGGCTGTGGACAGGGGGTACAGTGGTGTACAGATACAAAGTAACATTGTTTATACATATTGATAAAACAGGAAATAGAGAGATAATAAGTCATATTATTTATGAACCTTGATTAGACAGGAGATAGAGAGATACAAAATAAAATTTTTTATATAAATTGTTCAGATATAAGATAGAGAAATACAAGGTAACATTATGTATAAACATTGATCAGACAGGAAATAAAGAGATACACATTAACATTGTTTATGAACATTGATTAGATGAGAGATAGAGAGATACAAAGTAACATTGTTTATAAACATTGATCCGACAGGAGAAATAGAGATACAAATTAACATTGTGTATAGAGTATTTAGATTGTAAGCTCTAAGGAGCAGGGCCCTTCTAACCCGCTTGTCTTGAATTGCTTTGTAGCTGTACTGTGTCTCCCTTTATATTGTAAAACGCTGCACAAACTGTTTGCGCTATATAAACCATTATAATTATAATAATGAATAATAAACATGAATCAGACTGGAGATAGAGAGATTCAACATAGCATTGTTTACACACATGGTTCAGATGTGTGATAATTCCATTTCAGACTCTCATTAACTAACCACACGTTCTCAGATTTCCAAATAATATTCACCTGTCATCCACCAGTACTGCCTCCTTCCAAGACTTCTCCTGGGCTGCACCTTTACCCTGGAAAGCTTGATGCTTCAGTTGGTGTAGTGAAGGGCCGACTCCATAGCAGACTAAAATGAACTGGGTTTCTTTTTATTTATTTTTTTTAGATCCACTTTCCAGGGACACCCAAAAGTAGGGATGAGCCGAACACCCCCTGGTTCGGTTCGCACCAGAACCTGCGAATGAACCGAAAATTTGCACGAACGTTAGAACCCCATTGACGTCTATGGGACTCGAACGTTCGAAATCAAAAGTGCTCATTTTAAAGCCTAATTTGCATGGTATTGTCCTAAAAAGGGTTTGGGGACCCGGGTCCTGCCCCAGGGGACATGTATCAATGCAAAAAAAACTTTTAAAAACGGCTGTTTTTTTCGGGAGCAGTGATTTTAATGATGCTTAAAGTAAAAAAAAAAAAAAAAAGTGAAATATTCCTTTAAATATCGTACCTGGGGGGTGTCTATAGTATGCCTGTAAAGTGGCGCATGTTTCCCGTGCTTAGAACAGTCCCTGCACAAAATGTCATTTTTAAAGGAAAAAAGTCATTTAAAACTGCTTGCGGCTTTAATGTAACGTCGGGTCCTGGCAATATGGATGGAAATCAGTGAGACAAATGGTATGGGTACCCCCCAGTCCATTACCAAGCCCTTTGGGTCTTGTATGGATATTAAGGGGAACCCCGCACCCAAATTAAAAAAAGTAAAGGCGTGGGGCCCCCAGGCCCTATATACTCTGAACAGCAGTATACAGGCAGTGCAAACAAGACAGGGACTGTAGGTTTGTTGTTAAGTAGAATCTGTTTGTATTTTGAACTGGTACATTTTTAAAGTGTAGCTCCAGCCAAAAAATCTGTTTTTAAGCTTTTTGGAAAACATAGGGAAGGGTTATCACCCCTGTGACATTTGGTTTGCTGTCTGTGCTCCTCTTCAGAAGATTTCACCTCACTTTTTGTCCCAATGACAAATGTTTTTTGAAAATTTGGGGTTTTTAGTGAAACAAGGATTGGTGATAAAGCATCATTGGAAAGGAGAAAAGTTTTTCCTATATTAACTCTTACAGGAGAGAATTTCCCTTCCTATGGGGTAGATTTCATCTCACTTCCTGTTGTCTCCTTCCGTTTGCAAGTAGGAGTCGTTTGTAAGTTGGATGTTTGAAAGTAGGGGCCTGCCCTATATACTCAGCAGAAATTTGGGCCTTAGGTGTTGTTGTGGCCTCAACACTGTAAGCCCTCACAGGGCCCTGCTGTGAAATATTAGATCAAGAATTGTAATTACATGCCTCTGTTGAACAGGGCCAGAAAAATTAGGCCTTTGGTGATGGTGGTGGTGCTGGTGCCACAACACTGTAAGACCTCACAGTTACTCTTGGTGGGCGCAGAAACGGGCCCTGCTGTGAAATATTAGATCAAGAATTCTAATTACATGCCCCTGTTGAACAGTGGCTGAAAAATTGGGCCTTTGGTGGTGGTGGTGGTGCTGGTGGCACAACACTGTAATGCCCCGTACACACGGTCAGATTTTCCGATGGAACATGTCCGATCGGAGCGTGTTGTCGGAAATTCCGACCGTGTGTGGGCTCCATCGGACATTTTCCATCGGATTTTCCGACACACAAAGTTGGAGAGCAGGAGATAAAATTTTCCGACAACAAAATCCTTTGTCGGAAATTCCGATCGTGTGTACACAAATCCGACGGACAAAGTGCCACGCATGCTCAGAATAAATAAAGAGATGAAAGCTATTGGCCACTGCCCCGTTTATAGTCCCGATGTATGTGTTTTACGTCCCCGCGTTTAGAACGATCGGATTTTCCGACAACTTTGCGCGACCGTGTGTAGACAAAACAAGTTTGAGCCAACATCTGTCGGAAAAAATCCTAGGATTTTGTTGTCGGAATGTCCGAACAAAGTCCGACCGTGTGTACGCCCTATAAGTCCTCACAGTTAATCTTGGTGGGCGCAGAAACGGGCCCTGCTGTGAAATATTCAATCAAGAATTGTAATTTCATGTCCCTGTTGAACAGGGCCAGAAAAATTGGGCCTTTGGTGGGGGTACTGGTGCCACAACAATGTAAGACCTCACAGTTACTCTTGGTGGGCGCAGAAATGGGCCCTGCTGTTAAATATTCAATCAAGAATTGTAATTACATGTCCCTGTGGAACAGGGCCAGAAAAATTAGGCCTTTGGTGGTGGTGGTGGTGCTGGTGGCACAAAACTGTAAGTCCTCACAGTTAATCTTGGTGGGCGCAGAAACGGGCCCTGCTGTGAAAAATTAGATCAAGAATTCTAATTACATGCCCCTGTTGAACAGTGGCTGAAAAATTGGGCCTTTGGTGGTGGTGCTGGTGGCACAACACTGTAAGTCCTCACAGTTAATCTTGGTGGGCGCAGAAACGGGCCCTGCTGTGAAATATTCAATCAAGAATTGTAATTACATGTCCCTGTTGAACAGGGCCAGAAAAATTGGGCCTTTGGTGGTGGTGCTGGTGCCACAACAATGTAAGACCTCACAGTTACTCTTGGTGGGCGCAGAAACGAGCCCTGCTGTGAAATATTCAATCAAGAATTGTAATTACATGTCCCTGTTGAACAGGGCCAGAAAAATTAGGCCTTTGGTGGTGGTGCTGGTGGCACAACACTGTAAGTCCTCACAGTTAATCTTGGTGGGCGCAGAAACGGGCCCTGCTGTGAAATATTATATCAAGAATTCTAATTACATGTCCCTGTTGAACAGGGGCTGAAAAATTGGGCCTTAGGCACTGGTGCTGGTGCCACAACACTGCAACCACTCACAGATACTCTAGTTGAAACATAGGAACGAGCCCTGCTGCAAAGTATTGCATCAAACATTAGTAATTACACGCCCCTGTTAAACAGGGGCTGAAAAATTGGGCCTTAGGCACTGGTGCCACAACACTGCAACCCCTCACAGATACTCTAGTTGAAACACAGGAACGAGCCCTGCTGCAAAGTATTGCATCAAAAATTGTAATTACATGCCCCTGGTAAACAGGAGTTGAAAAATTGGGCCTTAGGCACTGGTGCTGGTGCCACAACACTGCAGGATAATAGAAAAGACTCTTCAGGCCCTGAAGAAGTCACGTGATATGACGCAACGCGTAGGCACGTCACCGGAAATACAATAGTGCGGACCGGAAGTGACGTAGCGAGTATCGCTATAACGCTGTTCCCATTTATGTCTGGCGTTTTTTCGTTTTTATTCATGTAAGCTGATTTTCACCTTCAATAAATCCATTGGCCTTAACTATATTACACTATCGGAGTCTTTTCTATTATCCTTATATGGAGCTTATCAACTGGAGGAAGTGACGGCCCTGTCCCGCAGAAGGATTAGGACACCATCACCATCACTGTACAGGAGTGACCATCACAGATTTACTGGAAGCATCTAGACACCCTTACTGTGGAAAAAAGGCCCTATTAAGTGGTGGAAGTGACGCCCCCCTCCCTCCAGAAGGATCAGGACGCCATCATCACTACTACACCAGAGGAACCACGGATTCATTGGAAGCACATAGGCACTTTTATTGTGCCATAGAGGTGAGAGTTCTGGGAGCCCCGAGTGGGTAACCGTTACCACGAACAGTCACCAGATCACCTAGCAACACATGTTCACCCACCAGTCACAGTTTATGTTTTTTGTTATTGTTGAGTGACTTTTATTGATGAGCACTTATTTCACCTTGATGCACTTTATTTATATATTTTTCAATCTGCACATATTGCTCTACCCCACTAGGGGATTGTCTTTTTACTTTTAAGGTGTGCAGAGTATCTATTTATTTATTTATTTTGTATTGCGCAGAATCATTCACACAATCCTGTATGATTGTGCCCATTTTAGTCTATTAGTAGTGTAAAGTGTTCACTATTTGATTTTTGCAGCACCATTAGCTATACATTACCACCATTGTTTCATTTTTTCACGAAGTTTCATGTAGTAGCGCAGAAGTCTTTCTTCCTTTTTAGATCTTTACATACGTCAACACAGGCCTTGCTGCCCTCAAGGATGGGGGATCCTAGTGAAAACCGAAATAAAAGAAAAACAGGGGCAGCTCATAGCTGATTGTGATGTCTGTGCATCCCTCCACGATCTTTGGAAGGTATCGCAAATCCTAAGTCGCATGCTGGCTGTTGGTACACTTTATGTTGTGCATCCTGTTTTAAAAGTTAATGCACAAGGCTGGTGCGCCCCTGTTTTTCTTTTATTTCTGTCAGCATAGGCAGTCTTTGAAGGGATCTGACATTTCAAAAAAAATTATTCAGTTACATCAGCATCAGGTGCTTGGTAGCTGGTGGTGATCCAAGACTGATTCATTTTTATGAAGGTCAGTCGATCGGCAGTCGGTGGACAGACGCACCCTGTGATCAGTTACAAAGCCTCCAGCAGCACTGAATGTGCGTTCCGCAAGAACGCTGGATGCAGGACAGGCCAGTAGCTCAATTGCATACTGTGCAAGCTGGACAGTGATCCATCCTCAAGACCCAGTAACCCAGAGGATTTTCGGTGGGAAAGGTGTCCAAGTCAAATCTTGCCCCTAGGTTCTTCTTTGACTGACTGAAGCCTCAGCAACATGTTGTCCAGAAACAGGAGTTTGTAACCTCCCAGTCTCTGGGAACGCGTTGCACAGACCTTTCTGCAAGGCCTCCCGAAGATGTTTCATCCTCTGCTCCTTCTGAGATGGTAAGATAAGGTCCACAACCTTACCCTTCTAACGTGGATCAAGGAGGGTTGCCAGCCAGTATTGGTCCTTCTCCTTGATACCACGAATACGAGGATCCTTACGCAGGCTTTGCAGGATCAGGGAGGCCATGCAGCGTAGGTTTGCTGAGGCATTCGGTCCGGAGTCCTCTGGGTCACTAAGGATGACATGGTCCGCAGCCACCTCCTCCCAGCCATGTACAAGTCCATGTGTTTCTTGGGACTGATCCCTTAAAGACTGCTGCTGATGCTGAGTGCCAGGCTCCACCTCCATACTGACACAATCCTCCTCCTCCTCGTCCTCTTCCTGTGTGATCGGCGGGCACGCAGGAACACTGTCTGGATAAAGGGGGCCTTGAGAGCTAAGGAAGTCCTCCTCTTCCTGCCTCTGTTCTGCCTCATGTGCCCTGTCCATTATTTCACGCAGCGTGTGCTCCAACAGGTGGACAAGGGGGACAGTGTCACTGATGCATGCACTGTCACTGCTCACCATCCTCGTGGCCTCCTCAAATGGTGACAGGGCAGTGCATGCATCCCTGATCATGGCCCACTGGTGTGGGGAAAAAAAAACAAGCTCCCCTGACCCTGTCCTGGTGCCATAGTCGCACAGGTACTCACTGATGGCCCTCTTCTGCGTGTGCAGCCGCTGCAGCATTTCCAACGTTGAGTTCCACCTGGTGGGCATGTCACAGATTAGGCAGTTCTTGGGCAGGTTAAATTCGTTTTGGAGGTCTGCCAGCCAAGCACTGGCATTATATGACCGGCGGAAATGCACACAGACTTGACTGGCCTGCCTCAGGACATCCTGTAAGCCTGGGTACCTGCCCAAGAACCGCTGCACCACCAAGTTAAGGATGTGAGCCAAACAGGGCACATGGTTCAGTTGTCCCTGTCAGAGGGCGGAGAGGAGGTTGGTGCCATTGTTGCAAACCACTATTCCTGCCTTAAGTTGGTGTGGCGTCAACCACCTCTGAACCTGCCCCTGCAGAGCTGACAGAACCTCTGCCCCAGTGTGGCTCCTGTCCCCCAAGCACACCAGCTCAAGCACTGCATGGCATCTTTTGGCCTGCGTACTTGCATAGCCCCTTGAACGCCTATGGAGCACCGCTGGTTCCGAGGACAAAGCACAGGAAGAGGCCATGGAGGAAGAAGAAGAGGAGGTGGTGGAGGAGAGAGGTGTGTCGCAATCAATCGCCTTCCTGAGAAAAAGTGGCATTTGGGTACCTGCCACTGAGGAACCGCACATTCCACAAACTCACGGAAGGGGGCAGAGTCTAACAACTGAAAAGGCAGCAGTTGAAGTGCTAGCAATTTTGCCAAGCTAGCATTCAACCACTGGGCATGTGGATGGCTGGGAGCGAACTTCTTTCGGCGGTGCAGCAGCTGGGGCAGGGAAATTCGACTGGAACTATCTGACGTCGGTGTACCGAAAGCAGATTGCCCACAAGTACTTGGCTGTGACACACTTAATTCTACACCTTCATTCCTCTCAGTGTAGGTGTCAGAGAGGACTGAAGGTATAGTGGGGTTTGAGATCTCAGCTGATGAGGAGCAAGGAGAGGTCCTCTTTGTTCTTTGGTGTGGGTCTTCTAGATACGCTTGCCAACAAACTGCATGGCAGGTCAACATATGTCTGGTCAAGCATGTGGTGCCCAAGCGGGAGATGTTTTGGCCACACGAGATACGCTTGAGACATATGTTGCAAATAGCAGCGGTGCGATCTGTTGCACTCGTCTCAAAAAAGGCCCACACCAAAGAACTTTTGGAATAACGTGCAGAGACAGCAGCGCCCTGCAAATCCGGAGCTTTGCGGTGTGATGCAGTCAGTGTGCTGCCCTTAGGCTGGCCCCTGGAGGGCATCCTGCCTCGTTGGTGATGTGCCTCCTCCTCCTCTCTCCTATCAGGCACCCACGTTGAGTCAGTGACCTCATCATCCCCTCCCTCCTCATCACTGGAGCAAACGTGGCAGTATGCTGCAGCAGGGGGAGCATGAATGCGAGATTGCTGTACTTCTTGGGCACCCCCTCTGTCCGTGCTCACGGTACTGCCTTCATCTAGCTCAGTATCATCATCAGAGCCTTCTAAACGCTGGGCATCCTCCTGGAGCATGTACCCAACACTGTGGTCAAACAGTTCGGGGGACTCCTCAGGAGGACATGGTGGGGCTAGGGAAGGAGTCACTGATGCCATTGAGCCGAGGGAAGAGGCCGCGTTGGCAGCTGCTTTGCCAGACAAAGTATCCTGAGCATAGGGTGAGAGAGGATGAGGAGGATGAGGACGGCTTGGTCATCCACTCGACCAAGTCTTCCGCATGTTGCGGCTCAACACTGCCAGCTGCCGAAAAAAAGGCCAAGCGTGTGTCCCACGGCCTTGTGCTGATGAGGATGCACCGTCTCCATGACCAGCACTGTTGCCTCTAGACACAGAGCCTGCTTGCCCTCTTTTATTGACTTGTGACTGTCTGCCTTTCCTTGTTGGCCTTCCAGACATACTAATAGCCTGTAGCTGCACTAAGCTGGGATATTATATATATATATCTATCTATACTGATACTGCAGCTAGCAAAATCAACTGCCTGCCTGTAGTATGAGAACACCACCAACCTTCTACAGGTAGCTTTAGCTGAACACTGTGCAGAGGTCGCAAAAAACTAACTTGTAGCATATTTAGCTGCCTGCGGTAGTGATAGGATCAGGAAAAAAACACCAACCTTCTACAGGTAGCTTTAGCTGAACACTGTGCAGAGCTCGCAAAAAACTAACTTGTAGCTTATTTAGCTGCCTGCGGTAGTGATAGGATCAGGAAAACACCACCAACCTTCTACAGGTAGCTTTAGCTGAACACTGTGCAGAGCTCGCAAAAAACTAACTTGTAGCTTATTTAGCTGCCTGCGGTAGTGATAGGATCAGGAAAACACCACCAACCTTCTACAGGTAGCTTTAGCTGAACACTGTGCAGAGGTCGCACTACACTAACTTGTAGTTTTAGCTTAACACTGTGAGGATGACGCACTACACTAACTTGTAGCTTATTTAGCTGCCTGCGGTAGTCATAGGATCAGGAAAACACCACCAACCTTCTACAGGTAGCTTTAGCTGAACACTGTGCAGAGGTTGCAAAAAACTAACTTGTAGCTTATTTAGCTGCCTGCGGTAGTGATAGGATCAGGTAAACACCACCAACCTTCTACAGGTAGCAGAGGACGCACTACACTAACTTGTAGCTTTAGCTGAACACTGTGCAGAGGTCGCACTACACTAACTTGTAGCTTTAGCTGAACACTGTGAGGAGGACGCACTACACTAACTTGTAGCTTTAGCTTAACACTGTGCAGAGGTCGCACTACACTAACTTGTAGTTTTAGCTGAACACTGTGAGGAGGACGCACTACACTAACTTGTAGCTTTAGCTGAACACTGTGCAGAGGTCGCACTACACTAACTTGTAGTTTTAGCTGAACACTGTGAGGAGGACGCACTACACTAACTTGTAGCTTTAGCTGAACACTGTGCAGAGGTCGCACTACACTAACTTGTACTTTTAGCTGAACACTGTGAGGAGGATGCACTACACTAACTTGTAGCTTTAGCTAAATACTGTGCAGAGGTCGCACTACACTAACTTGTAGCTTTAGCTGAACACTGTGCAGAGGTCGCACTACACTAACTTTTAGCTTTAGCTGAACACTATGAGGAGGATGCACTACACTAACTTGTAGCTTTAGCTGAACACTGTGCAGAGGTCGCACTACACTAACTTGTAGTTTTAGCTGAACACTGTGAGGAGGACGCACTACACTAACTTGTAGCTTTAGCTGACCACTGTTCAGAGGATGCACTACACTAACTTGTAGCTTTAGCTGAACACTGTGCAGAGGTCGCAATACACTAACTTGTAGTTTTAGCTGAACACTGTGAGGAGGACGCACTACACTAACTTGTAGCTTTAGCTGAACACTGTTCAGAGGATGCACTACACTAACTTGTAGCTTTAGCTGAACACTGTGCAGAGGTCGCACTACACTAACTTGTAGCTTTAGCTGAATACTGTGAGGAGGCTGCACTACACTAACTTGTAGCTTTAGCTGAACACTGTGCAGAGGTCGCACTACACTAACTTGTAATTTTAGCTGAACACTGTGAGGAGGATGCACTACACTAACTTGTAGCTTTAGCTGAACACTGTTCAGATAACGCACTACAATAACATGTAGCTTTAGCTGAACACTGTGCAGAGGTCGCACTACACTAACTTGTAGTTTTAGCTGAACATTGTGAGGAGGATGCACTACACTAACTTGTAGCTTTAGCTGAACACTGTTCAGATGACGCACTACACTAACTTGTAGTTTTAGCTGAACACTGTGCAGAGGTCGCACTACACTAACTTGTAGTTTTAGCTAAACATTGTGAGGAGGATGCACTACACTAACTTGTAGCTTTAGCTGAACACTGTTCAGAGGATGCACTACACTAACTTGTAGCTTTAGCTGGACACTGTGCAGAGGTCGCACTACACTAAATTGTAGTTTTAAGCTGAACACTGTGAGGAGGACGCACTACACTAACTTGTAGCTTTAGCTGAACACTGTTCAGAGGATGCACTACACTAACTTGTAGCTTTAGCTGAACAATGTGCAGAGGTCGCACTACACTAACTTGTAATTTTAGCTGAACATTGTGAGGAGGATGCACGACACTAACTTGTAGCTTTAGCTGAACACTGTTCAGAGGATGCACTACACTAACTTGTAGCTTTAGCTGAACACTGTGCAGAGGTCGCACTACACTAAATTGTAGTTTTAGCTGAACACTGTGAGGAGGACGCACTACACTAACTTGTAGCTTTAGCTGAACACTGTTCAGAGGATGCATTACACTAACTTGTAGCTTTAGCTGAACACTGTGCAGAGGTCGCACTACACTAACTTGTAGCTTTAGCTGAACACTGTGAGGAGGACGCACTACACTAACTTTTAGCTTTAGCTGAACACTGTGCAGAGGTCGCACTACACTAACTTGTAGCTTTAGCTGAACACTGTGCAGAGGTCGCACTACACTAACTTGTAATTTTAGCTGAACACTTTGAGGAGGACGCACTACACTAACTTGTATCTTTAGCTGAACACTGTGCAGAGGTCGCACTACACTAACTTGTAATTTTAGCTGAACACTGTAAGGAGGACGCACTACACTAACTTGTAGCTTTAGCTGAACACTGTTCAGATGACGCACTACACTACCTTTTAGCTTTAGCTGAACACTGTGCAGAGGTCGCACTACACTAACTTGTAGTTTTAGCTGAACACTGTGAGGAGGATGCACTGCACTAACTTGTAGCTTTAGCTGAACACTGTTCAGAGGATGCACTACACTAACTTGTAGCTTTAGCTGAACACTGTGCAGAGGTCGCACTACACTAACTTGTAGTTTTAGCTGAACACTGTGAGGAGGACGCACTACACTAACTTTTAGGTTTAGCTGAACACTGTGTAGAGGTCGCACTACACTAACTTGTAGCTTTAGCTGAACACTGTGCAGAGGTCACACTACACTAACTTGTAGTTTTAGCTGAACACTGTGAGGAGGACGCACTACACTAACTTGTAGCTTTATCTGAACACTGTGCAGAGGTCACACTACACTAACTTGTAGCTTTAGCTGAATACTGTGAGGAGGCTGCACTACACTAACTTGTAGCTTTAGCTGAACACTGTGCAGAGGTCGCACTACACTAACTTGTAATTTTAGCTGAACACTGTGAGGAGGACGCACTACACTAACTTGTAGCTTTAGCTGAACACTGTTCAGATGACGCACTACAATAACATGTAGCTTTAGCTGAACACTGTGCAGAGGTCGCACTACACTAACTTGTAGTTTTAGCTGAACATTGTGAGGAGGATGCACTACACTAACTTGTAGCTTTAGCTGAACACTGTTAAGATGACGCACTACAATAACATGTAGCTTTAGCTGAACACTGTGCAGAGGTCGCACTACACTAACTTGTAGTTTTAGCTGAACATTGTCAGGAGGATGCACTACACTAACTTGTAGCTTTAGCTGAACACTTTTCAGAGGATGCACTACACTAACTTGTAGCTTTAGCTGAACACTGTGCAGAGGTCGCACTACACTAAATTGTAGTTTTAGCTGAACACTGTGAGGAGGACGCACTACACTAACTTGTAGCTTTAGCTGAACACTGTTCAGAGGATGCACTACACTAACTTGTAGCTTTAGCTGAACACTGTACAGAGGTCGCACTACACTAACTTGTAGCTTTAGCTGAACACTGTGAGGAGGACGCACTACACTAACTTTTAGCTTTAGCTGAACACTGTGCAGAGGTCGCATTACACTAACTTGTAGCTTTAGCTGAACACTGTGAGGAGGATGCACTGCACTAACTTGTAGCTTTAGCTGAACACTGTTCAGAGGATGCACTACACTAACTTGTAGCTTTAGCTGAACACTGTGCAGAGGTCGCACTACACTAACTTGTAGTTTTAGCTGAACACTGTGAGGAGGACGCACTACACTAACTTTTAGGTTTAGCTGAACACTGTGTAGAGGTCGCACTACACTAACTTGTAGCTTTAGTTGAACACTGTGCAGAGGTCACACTACACTAACTTGTAGTTTTAGCTGAACACTGTGAGGAGGACGCACTACACTAACTTGTAGCTTTATCTGAACACTGTGCAGAGGTCACACTACACTAACTTGTAGCTTTAGCTGAATACTGTGAGGAGGCTGCACTACACTAACTTGTAGCTTTAGCTGAACACTGTGCAGAGGTCGCACTACACTAACTTGTAATTTTAGCTGAACACTGTGAGGAGGACGCACTACACTAACTTGTAGCTTTAGCTGAACACTGTTCAGATGACGCACTACAATAACATGTAGCTTTAGCTGAACACTGTGCAGAGGTCGCACTACACTAACTTGTAGTTTTAGCTGAACATTGTGAGGAGGATGCACTACACTAACTTGTAGCTTTAGCTGAACACTGTTCAGATGACTCACTACACTAACTTGTAGCTTTAGCTGAACACTGTGCAGAGGTCGCACTACACTAACTTGTAATTTTAGCTGAACATTGTGAGGAGGATGCACTACACTAACTTGTAGCTTTAGCTGAACACTGTTCAGAGGATGCACTACACTAACTTGTAGCTTTAGCTGAACACTGTGCAGAGGTCGCACTACACTAAATTGTAGTTTTAGCTGAACACTGTGAGGAGGACGCACTACACTAACTTGTAGCTTTAGCTGAACACTGTGAGGAGGACGCACTACACTAACTTTTAGGTTTAGCTGAACACTGTGTAGAGGTCGCACTACACTAACTTGTAGCTTTAGCTGAACACTGTGCAGAGGTCACACTACACTAACTTGTAGTTTTAGCTGAACACTGTGAGGAGGACGCAATACACTAACTTGTAGCTTTATCTGAACACTGTGCAGAGGTCACACTACACTAACTTGTAGCTTTAGCTGAATACTGTGAGGAGGCTGCACTACACTAACTTGTAGCTTTAGCTGAACACTGTGCAGAGGTCGCACTACACTAACTTGTAATTTTAGCTGAACACTGTGAGGAGGACGCACTACACTAACTTGTAGCTTTAGCTGAACACTGTTCAGATGACGCACTACAATAACATGTAGCTTTAGCTGAACACTGTGCAGAGGTCGCACTACACTAACTTGTAGTTTTAGCTGAACATTGTGAGGAGGATGCACTACACTAACTTGTAGCTTTAGCTGAACACTGTTCAGATGACGCACTACACTAACTTGTAGCTTTAGCTGAACACTGTGCAGAGGTCGCACTACACTAACTTGTAATTTTAGCTGAACATTGTGAGGAGGATGCACTACACTGACTTGTAGCTTTAGCTGAACACTGCTCAGAGGATGCACTACACTAACTTGTAGCTTTAGCTGAACACTGTGCAGAGGTCGCACTACACTAAATTGTAGTTTTAGCTGAACACTGTGAGGAGGACGCACTACACTAACTTGTAGCTTTAGCTGAACACTGTTCAGAGGATGCACTACACTAACTTGTAGCTTTAGCTGAACACTGTACAGAGGTCGCACTACACTAACTTGTAGCTTTAGCTGAACACTGTGAGGAGGACGCACTACACTAACTTTTAGCTTTAGCTGAACACTGTGCAGAGGTCGCACTACACTAACTTGTAGCTTTAGCTGAACACTGTGCAGAGGTCGCACTACACTAACTTGTAATTTTAGCTGAAGACTTTGAGGAGGACGCACTACACTAACTTGTATCTTTAGCTGAACACTGTGCAGAGGTCGCACTACACTAACTTGTAATTTTAGCTGAACACTGTAAGGAGGACACACTACACTAACTTGTAGCTTTAGCTGAACACTGTGCAGAGGTCGCACTACACTAAATTGTAGTTTTAGCTGAACACTGTGAGGAGGACGCACTACACTAACTTGTAGCTTTAGCTGAACACTGTTCAGAGGATGCACTACACTAACTTGTAGCTTTAGCTGAACACTGTACAGAGGTCGCACTACACTAACTTGTAGCTTTAGCTGAACACTGTGAGGAGGACGCACTACACTAACTTTTAGCTTTAGCTGAACACTGTGCAGAGGTCGCACTACACTAACTTGTAGCTTTAGCTGAACACTGTGCAGAGGTCGCACTACACTAACTTGTAATTTTAGCTGAACACTTTGAGGAGGACGCACTACACTAACTTGTATCTTTAGCTGAACACTGTGCAGAGGTCGCACTACACTAACTTGTAATTTTAGCTGAACACTGTAAGGAGGACGCACTACACTAACTTGTAGCTTTAGCTGAACACTGTTCAGATGACGCACTACACTAACTTTTAGCTTTAGCTGAACACTGTGCAGAGGTCGCACTACACTAACTTGTAGTTTTAGCTGAACACTGTGAGGAGGATGCACTGCACTACCTTGTAGCTTTAGCTGAACACTGTTCAGAGGATGCACTACACTAACTTGTAGCTTTAGCTGAACACTGTGCAGAGGTCACACTACACTAACTTGTAGTTTTAGCTGAACACTGTGAGGAGGACGCACTACACTAACTTTTAGGTTTAGCTGAACACTGTGTAGAGGTCGCACTACACTAACTTGTAGCTTTAGCTGAACACTGTGCAGAGGTCACACTACACTAACTTGTAGCTTTAGCTGAATACTGTGAGGAGGCTGCACTACACTAACCTGTAGCTTTAGCTGAACACTGTGCAGAGGTCGCACTACACTAACTTGTAATTTTAGCTGAACACTGTGAGGAGGACGCACTACACTAACTTGTAGCTTTAGCTGAACACTGTTCAGATGACGCACTACAATAACATGTAGCTTTAGCTGAACACTGTGCAGAGGTCGCACTACACTAACTTGTAGTTTTAGCTGAACATTGTGAGGAGGATGCACTACACTAACTTGTAGCTTTAGCTGAACACTGTTCAGATGACGCACTACACTAACTTGTAATTTTAGCTGAACATTGTGAGGAGGATGCACTACACTGACTTGTAGCTTTAGCTGAACACTGTTCAGAGGATGCACTACACTAACTTGTAGCTTTAGCTGAACACTGTGCAGAGGTCGCACTACACTAAATTGTAGTTTTAGCTGAACACTGTGAGGAGGACGCACTACACTAACTTGTAGCTTTAGCTGAACACTGTTCAGAGGATGCACTACACTAACTTGTAGCTTTAGCTGAACACTGTACAGAGGTCGCACTACACTAACTTGTAGCTTTAGCTGAACACTGTGAGGAGGACGCACTACACTAACTTTTAGCTTTAGCTGAACACTGTGCAGAGGTCGCACTACACTAACTTGTAGCTCTAGCTGAACACTGTGCAGAGGTCGCACTACACTAACTTGTAATTTTAGCTGAACACTTTGAGGAGGACGCACTACACTAACTTGTATCTTTAGCTGAACACTGTGCAGAGGTCGCACTACACTAACTTGTAATTTTAGCTGAACACTGTAAGGAGGACGCACTACACTAACTTGTAGCTTTAGCTGAACACTGTGCAGAGGTCGCACTACACTAAATTGTAGTTTTAGCTGAACACTGTGAGGAGGACGCACTACACTAACTTGTAGCTTTAGCTGAACACTGTTCAGAGGATGCACTACACTAACTTGTAGCTTTAGCTGAACACTGTACAGAGGTCGCACTACACTAACTTGTAGCTTTAGCTGAACACTGTGAGGAGGACGCACTACACTAACTTTTAGCTTTAGCTGAACACTGTGTAGAGGTCGCACTACACTAACTTGTAGCTTTAGATGAACACTGTGCAGAGGTCACACTACACTAACTTGTAGTTTTAGCTGAACACTGTGAGGAGGACGCACTACACTAACTTGTAGCTTTATCTGAACACTGTGCAGAGGTCACACTACACTAACTTGTAGTTTTAGCTAAACACTGTGAGGAGGACGCACTACACTAACTTGTAGCTTTAGCTGAACACTGTGAGGAGGACGCACTACCCTAACTTGTAGCTTTAGCTGAACACTGTGCAGAGGTCACACTAAACTAACTTGTAGCTTTAACTGAACACTGTGAGGAGGACGCACTACACTAACTGTAAATAGTCTAGCTGCCTGACTGTGGTACTAATAGGATCAAAAGAACACCAGCAATTTTCTTCAGGTAGCTGTAAATACTGTAACAACACAAGCCTGCCTGTCAGTAGCAAGATAACAGGAACAGATCTAGCTAAACTGAATACAGTGTATATATATATATATATATATATATACACAACACCTGGGATGCATATATATACACAATACACTGTAAGTGCAGCTAACTGACTGACTGTCCTGCCTAATCTGTCTAACTTAAATCAAATGACACTGTCTGTGTCTCTCTCTCTCTATCTATGATCCCCTGGAACACAGTACACAGGGCCGCTTTGCAGGCGGCCTTATATAGTGTGGGGCGTGTACTAAATCCCCTGAGCCATATTTGGCCAAAGCCTCCTTGGCTTTGGCCAATTACGGCTCTCTATTTAGACGGCGCTTTGATTGGCTAAGCATGCGGGTCATAGTGCATGCTTGGCCAATCATCAGCCAGCAATGCACTGCGATGTCGCAGTGAATTATGGGCCGTGACGCGCCACACGAATTTGGCGCGAACGGCCCATATCTCCCTATGGGCAGGAGTGCATGTGCACATGCTTCAGGGGCCTGCCCATGTGTTCATACATACAAACCACAGTAATGGTAGCCGATAACTTTTTGAGGTACATGTAGATTCAAGAGGAACACTGCATAAAAAAAACATACATTTTATTATAACATTCAATAAAAACCAAACCACAGAACAAACAATAGAAAACTGAATTTGAATTTGTAATTGTTTAGATTCAATATAATCCACATGTAGACTCACCGTGTTTTGACTGATCTTCTTCAGGAGTACATATGATTGATCTTTGAAAGGATATAACATATATATATATATGGTATTATGATCTCTAGTAGGTCAATGGCTAGATGGGTTGGAAAACAACATGGACATGACAGATCTTGACTTTTTGTGGCTGCCATTGATATTCCCTCCCCATCAAAAACTGCAGTATTTTGTCTCCGGCAGTTCAAAGATTGGATAAGATGGAACAGAACATGGAGGTGCAGCTCAGGAATCTGAGCATGGAGATGGTTGCTTGAAGGGCAAAAATGTTTGAGAAAGGGTATGTCCACTCACCCTGTGAATGTTCTCTACCCACAGGTTCCAAGATGATGGAGAAGCTGTCTACTATGGAAACCTCAATGAAGGCCCTCACAGGTAATCCAGGAGCAGTGGTAAAGGGGAAAGCAAATAATCTTGGCCTTTGTGAAACTGCTGTGAATCAACATTCCCATGTTATCACACAGTACAGATAGCAGATGTTTCCAACTTCTCTAGATATACAGTTACTCTGAGATGACATCTAAAAAAAGGAATAGACAGATGGAGTTCTGGGTCATAGGAGAAGTCAAATCTGGATGCAATTTGAGGAACTCTCATCCTACTAGGCATAAACATCAGTTCTTTGTTTGTGGTAGGTCAACGACTGGAGGACTTGCAACAGAACATGGATGTGAAGCTCAGGAATCTGAGTATGGGGGTGCAGTCTTTAGAAAGCATGCTATCTCGGGATGGTAAGAGGGAACTAATTTGGGAGAGGGGAGGGGAGGCTGAGGTTATGTCTACTCACTGTGTGAATGGTCTTCACCCCCAGATTCCCAGGTGATGAAGAAACTGTTTGCTCTGGAAACATCAATAAAGGAACTCAACGGTACACCATGAGAGGAGAGAGTTCATGGGATCAGCTATCCTCTAAAATGAACATTTACAATGTGACCTACCTCATTGTGCTTATGCTTGAGCTGACCCTTATACCTGAAAGTAACCCTTTAACACCTAAACATAACCTCCAAAACTTGACTCCAACACTTAAGCTTGGCCCCTTAACCCCTGACTCTTATGCCGCGTACACATGGGCAGACTTTCCGGCAACAACGGTCCGACAGTCTTTCCGACGGACTTTCGACGGACTTTTGACAGACTGACTTTCTAACGAACGGACTTGCCTACACATGATTACACCAAAGTCCGACAGATTCGTACGTGATGACGTACAACCAGACTAAAATAAGGAAGTTCATAGCCAGTAGCCAATAGTTGCCCTTGCGTCGGTTTTCGTCCGTCGGACTAGCATATACAATACAACACAATACACTGTAAGTGCAGCTAACTGAGTGACTGTCCTGACTGTCAAATGACACTGTCTGTGTTTCTCTCTCTCTATCTATGAACCCCTGGAACACACTACACAGGGCCGCTGTGCAGGCGGCCTTATATAGTGTGGGGCGTGTACTAAATCCCCTGAGCCATAATTGGCCAAAGCCTCCTTGGCTTTGGCCAATTACGGCTCTCTGCTCAGACGGCGCTTTGATTGGCCAAGCATGCGGGTCATAGTGCATGCTTGGCCAATCATCAGCCAGCAATGCACTGCGATGTCGCAGTGAATTAAGGGCCGTGACGCGCCACACGAATTTGGCGCAAACGTCCCATATCGTTCACAATTCGGCGAACGGGCGAGCAGACGATGTTCGAGTCGAACATGGGTTCGACTCGAACACGAAGCTCATCCCTACCCAGAAGATTCTGGGAGAGATGAACAATCTGGCAGAGGAGATCCAGAAAGGAAGAAGTAAGCCTATCCTGTTTCATCAACCTTAAAGCGGGGGTCCACCTATCTATCGTTTTTTTTTTTTTTTAGTTCATTCACAAACTTTTCTTCTCAGCATTACATACTCACATATTGTGTGTAATATGTCTGCCTGTGTCAGATTTCGTCGGAAAGAATAACTTATATTATTCACTGCAGGCAGTTTCCATCTTCATTGTGGGCATTTGAAGCCCGCAAGCATTTATTTCTTGGATGTGGTGAATGCTGTGCTCCCAGCATTCACCGCTCATTCCCGCACATGCTCAGTGGCATCCTGGGAAGCCTGAGACTAGCTCCCAGGAGTCTGGGAGAGGCTAGAAACACGCCTACTCCCACGGGAGGAGAACCAGGAAGTGCAAAGAAGAATAGAAAAATAAAAGGTAATTACGGCAATTTAAATTTTTTTAAACGGCATGTCAGCATCTAGGCAAGGAAGAGAATACATACAGATATTGTTCAAAATTTGGGTGGAACACTGCTTTAAAGAGAACTCTGCCAGGTGTACAAAGATACAAAGATTAATTGTAACCAAACTAGAGCTATGGAGCCACTGCTTGATAAATGGCTGGTTTATGTCTGGCACCCAAAGAGTTGGAAGTTGTCAGTGTCAGGTTATGTCTCAGTGGGTGACAGTGATGCAGACAACACATGATGTAGATGTTTAGTGACTTCATCAGATTGAACATATCATGGAGGTAGAGCTCAGGAATGTGAGTAGAGCAGCAGTTCTAGGATAGTAAGAAGCACCTCCAGTGGTAGGAAGGGTGAAAGCGGATATGACAACTAATGATGTGAATATTTTTCATCTCCAGATTATGGGATGACAGAGAAGTTATCTGCCATTGAAACCTTAATGAAGAACCTCAAAGGTAAGCTGAGGGATGTGATAAGATAACGTGTGAGCAGGGGCATAACTAGAAATCACAGGGCCCCATAGCAAAATGTTGTATGCCCCCCCCCCCCAAAAAAAAGGCGGGGCGTGGCTCAAAGGAGGTGTGGTTCGAGTCTGAGATGAATGAGGGATGGAGGAAGGAAGGAAAGAAAGAGAGAAAGAAAGAAAGAGAGAGAAAGAGAGAGAGAGAGAGAGAGAGAGAGAGAGAGAGAGAGAGAGAGAGAGAGAGAGAGAGAGAGAGAGAGAGAGAGAGAGAGAGAGAGAGAGAGAGAGAGAGAAAGAGAGAGAGAGAGAGAGAGAGAGAGAGAGAGAGAGAGCGAAAGAGAGAGAGAGAAAGAGGAGAGAGAGAGAGAGAGAGAGAGAGAGAGAGAGAGAGAGAGAGAGAGGGAGAGAGAGAGAAAGAAAGAGAAAGAGAGAAAGAAAGAAAGAGAGAAAGAAAGAGAAAGAGAGAAAGAAAGAAGAAAGAGAGAAAGAAAGAAAGAAAGAAAGAAAGAAAGAAAGAAAGAAAGAAAGAAAGAAGAAAGAAAGAAAGAAAGAAGAGGCCCAGATCCTACACCACAATAGCAATATTCCAGAAAGTTTAACAAGATACTCCAAACACCTGGTGTTGGCGCTTCAATCACCCTCACCTGTGCCCAATGCAGCGTGACCAGTGCCCAATGTGGCCTGTGTGTTCTCAATGCAGCGTGGCCTGCCCGTGCCCAATACAGCCTCACCTGTGCCCAATGAAGCCTCATCTGTGCCCAATGCGGCCTGTCTATTCCCAATGCAGCGTGGCCTGCCCGTGCCCAATACAGCTTTACCTGTGCACACCTGTGCCCAATGCAGCCTCACCTGTGCCCAATACTGCCTCACCTGTGCCCAATACTGCCTCACCTGTGCCCAATGCAGCCTCACCTGTGCCCAATGCAGCGTGACCCGTGCCCAATACAGCCTCACCTGTGCCCAATGAAGCCTCACCTGTGCCCAATGCAGCCTCACCTGTGCCCAATGCAGCGTGACCTGTGCCCAATGCAGCCTCACCTGTGCTCACCTGTGCTCAATGCAGCCTCACCTGTGCCCAATACTGCCTCACCTGTGCCCAATGCAGCGTGACCCGTGCCCAATACAGCCTCACCTGTGCCCAATGCAGCCTCACCTGTGCCCAATGCAGCCTCACCTGTGCCAATGCAGCCTCACCTGTGCCCAATACTGCCAGACCTGTGCCCAAAGAGCCTCACCGGTGCCCAATACTACCACACCTGTGCCCAATGCAGCCTCACCTGTGCCCAATGCAGCCTCACCTGTGCCCAATGTAGCATGACCCGTGCCTCACCTGTGCAGAGAAAGAGGCGAGCCTGTGGCGGAACTACCGGGGAGGATGAGGAATGCATACTGCAGCCCTCAAATGGCTGTTGGTGAGCGTGGGGCTGCCGCAGAGTGGGGGGGCGAGCACCGCCCGCACGGTCCCCCAGCCAGGGGAAGTGAGGAGATTAAGAGGCGAGCTGTCCGTATGAGCAGAGAGCTGTAATAGCTTTTCATTTGAATTTCCTGTGTTCCCAGGGCTCCCCGTCACATAGCCCCACCTCTTGGCCCGGCGCCTTTGACGACGTCACATGTCCCGCATTGGACTGGCGTTATGTCTATCAAAGGCGCCGGGCCAAGAGGTGGGGCTACGTGACAGGGAGCCCTGGGAACACAGGAAATTGCTTGCCCCCCCCCCGTAGAATGCATTCCTCATCCTCCCCACGGACCCCTCTCGGGTGCGGGCCCCATAGCGACCTCGTGGCTCGCTATGGCGGTAGTTCCGCCACTGCGTGTGAGGAAGGGATGGAGGAGAACAAAAATTGAGAAAAAAAAAAGAAAATGAATGTACTGAAAAATTTAATTGGTGATTGATGTTGGCATTTATTTGGTTGCCATGAAGCAACATTCACATGACATCGGAGCAGATTAATGTCCACACGTGTAGCACTCTTCTAGTGTATCATGCTGCTAGGAAAATTTAGTTTGGCTCCCATGTAATCAGAGGAGCTGGGTGGTTGATTATTTAGGACTGCTCAGTGTTTCTCAAGCTGTTGCTTTGTACTTCTAGAGTAATCTAGAAGTACAGTGGGAGGAAGAACAGAGCAGGTGGCCTGAATATTTATGGGGAGGTGTGCCTAGAAGGTGGCGAGAGAGCCCATAAATAGTCTGGGCTGAGCAGCAAGAGTAGAGTTCCTGGGTCCAGTCCTGTTGGAGGTGACCCCTGTGTAGGGGCTCCGCCCCGAGGCAGCTTTCTGGAAGGATGTGTGAGGAAGACACAGAGGTCCTGGCCAGGCTTAGCTTGGGGAGGGGGGGGGGGCTAGTCGCAAGCTGAAAACCAATAATCAAGTGGGGTCTGACAGGGGAACTCTATACACACAATGTCCAACACCTCAAATTATAGTTAGTATGTCAAAATTGGGGTTGTGACCTGTCCACTTTATAATTGTATAGATGCACCAACAAGCCTCCATCCCATAAAGTACAGAGAAAATGGAGATAGAAAGCGGGACTTTGTGTGAGGCATGTTGGTGAATAGGTTTAAGAGGGGATATCTAAGTAGATCCTGTATCGAGTGATGATACCCACAACATATATTACAGGAAAAATGATATATATTTTTTTACAAAAGAAAAATTATAAAACAGAATACATAATAAAAAAAAAAAAAAGGTACATTTGGGCTACAATGAGGCATGTTAACATACGTCAGTTTACAGACATGATTGGAATAATAGTTGCACATATACAAGTCATAATAAGATGGTATAGTACATAAAACAATGAATAAAAGTATGCATCAATAGATGTTAACTCTACGCGTTTCTTGGCTTGAAACCAATCGTCAGGAGTCTGATGCAGTGTAGCTGCATTGAAAAAATGACTATGTGTCAGTAAAGGTGTGGGAAAATGGACACATGAAACTGCAAATTTGTTTTAATATACTCACAAAACATGCATGGGTGGATAATACCCCATACATTATGGTGCAATGTTGGTCCGGGTATACTGAATCTCCCCGGGGGTTGAGGCAGAGAGCACGCTCCAAAAGACCGTCGGCCCCGACCGACAAAATGGCCGGAGCATCTGCAAGGGCCACCAAGCGGGAACAGGTGGACGAGCCCAGGGAATGGGAAAAACACTGGGAATGAAAAGAGGATGTGTGAGTGTAAGTGACATAGGTGAAAGGTAGGTGATAAGTGTGGAAAGAAGGACAAGAGATAGAGCCCAAAGTGTGCGTAGATAAAATAATGTGAATAAGCCATCACCAAGGGGAGGAGTGTGTGAGGCAAAAAGTGAGTGTGCAAATAGGAAGCCACTGCAGGTGTCAGTGGAGAAATGTGAGGGTGTACAGGGAGATTACCTGTGGTGAGACTGCCGGGCCAGGTGACGTGCTCCAAGGAGACATGATGAGCGCTCGAGGTGCCCGGCCAGTGACGGCCGTTATAAAGCCGAGGGCCAGGAGCGCGCTCACGCCAACGTCATGGGCGGGCATGGTGACGTGACGGGGGGCGGGCAGCCAGGAACATCGTGCGGCCACCCCCAACCCCGCAGCGTCAAAGCCCTAGTTGGTGATTCACCAAGGTACTCCGCCTCCGACACGGGGGCGGGACCTGGGAGTCATGACGCCGATGCGTCGAGGCCGGGGCCCGCCCCCGTCAAGGGTAGGAACGGGTGGCGGGTCACGGACTGGGCGCAACGCAACCCCGGGGAAGGACCAGAAAGATCCCGGCACCAACTGCATCAGAAGGGTAGTAGAAACATAATATGCATGATCGATGAAAATAAAATGTAAATGTTATGGAAAAAATAAAAATAAAATAAAATAAATGAAAAAATAATAAAAATAAATACAAAGAAAAACCGAAGTGAACAGAATAAGCAAGCCTTATGAAGGCGAGTAGTCTCCTCTTTGTGGGCAGAGAAAATAACATAATAGCCACAGAATCTTGCAATGAAGAGAATCATTAAGCAAGAGAGTGTGGAGGTAATTGGCTATAGCTCTGAATAATGTGTAGTATGACTAAGGGGAAAACCGAAATGAAAATGTAAGAATTGGGGAACCAATGGGAAGCAAATATATAAGGATAGAAGAATGAATAAAAGCACAAACACAAAATAATAAACAAAAAACAACTTTAGCCCTGAATTGAATCAGTTTATATTATCTGACTAAAGGAAGAATAGACTCAATAGAAAACAGAAAACAAAAACAACAAAGAGGAAAAACTTTAGCCCTGAATTGAATCAGTAATTACCTGACTAAAGGGGGAACAATAGCAACACAGATTTTTAGCCCTGAATTGAATCAGTATTATTTTAGCTAAAAAAGGATATGCTGGCGGTATCAATAACTGTGTTAGTGTAACTCTTGCACTGAGGTAAGTCAGTAAGCGAGAGGGGGACCATCGGTCTCTATAAAAAAAGGATACCAAGGAGAAGAGGAAGACGACAAAAACAAAACAATAATAGGGGATTAGTGATAAATGGGAGTAAAGGGTAAGTAGAATGGGAATTGGGTGGGTATGGCAAGAGAAATAAATGGGGTTGTAAAGCATAAACTGGATAGGTGGATTGTCAGGTCACAGAGAACGGGTGTCTACCACCCTGGTAGTTTGTATGTCAAAATTGGGGTTGTGACCTGTCCACTTATAATTGTATAGATGCACCAACAAGCCTCCATCCCATAAAGTACAGAGAAAATGGAGATAGAAAGCGGGACTTTGTGTGAGGCATGTTGGTGAATAGGTTTAAGAGGGGATATCTAAGGTAGATCCTGTATCGAGTGATGATACCCACAACATATATTACAGGAAAAATGATATATATTTTTTTACAAAAGAAAAATTATAAAACAGAATACATAATAAAAAAAAAAAAAAAAGGTACATTTGGGCTACAATGAGGCATGTTAACATACGTCAGTTTACAGACATGATTGGAATAATAGTTGCACATATACAAGTCATAATAAGATGGTATAGTACATAAAACAATGAATAAAAGTATGCATCAATAGATGTTAACTCTACGCGTTTCTTGGCTTGAAACCAATCGTCAGGAGTCTGATGCAGTGTAGCTGCATTGAAAAAATGACTATGTGTCAGTAAAGGTGTGGGGAAAATGGACACATGAAACTGCAAATTTGTTTTAATATACTCACAAAACATGCATGGGTGGATAATACCCCATACATTATGGTGCAATGTTGGTCCGGGTATACTGAATCTCCCCCGGGGTTGAGGCAGAGAGCACGCTCCAAAAGACCGTCGGCCCCGACCGACAAAATGGCCGGAGCATCTGCAAGGGCCACCAAGCGGGAACAGGTGACGAGGCCCAGGGAATGGGAAAAACACTGGGAATGAAAAGAGGATGTGTGAGTGTAAGTGACATAGGTGAAAGGTAGGTGATAAGTGTGGAAAGAAGGACAAGAGATAGAGCCCTAAGTGTGCGTAGATAAAATAATGTGAATAAGCCATCACCAAGGGGAGGAGTGTGTGAGGCAAAAAGTGAGTGTGCAAAATAGGAAGCCACTGCAGGTGTCAGTGGAGAAATGTGAGGGTGTACAGGGAGATTACCTGTGGTGAGACTGCCGGGCCAGGTGACGTGCTCCAAGGAGACATGATGAGCGCTCGAGGTGCCCGGCCAGTGACGGCCGTTATAAAGCCGAGGGCCAGGAGCGCGCTCACGCCAACGTCATGGGCGGGCATGGTGACGTGACGGGGGGCGGGCAGCCAGGAACATCGTGCGGCCACCCCCCAACCCCGCAGCGTCAAAGCCCTAGTTGGTGATTCACCAAGGGTACTCCGCCTCCGACACGGGGGCGGGACCTGGGAGTCATGACGCCGATGCGTCGAGGCCGGGGCCCGCCCCCGTCAAGGGTAGGACGGGTGGCGGGTCACGGACTGGGCGCAACGCAACCCCGGGGAAGGACCAGAAAGATCCCGGCACCAACTGCATCAGAAGGGTAGTAGAAACATAATATGCATGATCGATGAAAATAAAATGTAAATGTTATGGAAAAAATAAAAAATAAAATAAAATAAATGAAAAAATAATAAAAAATAAATACAAAGAAAAACCGAAGTGAACAGAATAAGCAAGCCTTATGAAGGCGAGTAGTCTCCTCTTTGTGGGCAGAGAAAATAACATAATAGCCACAGAATCTTGCAATGAAGAGAATCATTAAGCAAGAGAGTGTGGAGGTAATTGGCTATAGCTCTGAATAATGTGTAGTATGACTAAGGGGAAAACCGAAATGAAAATGTAAGAATTGGGGAACCAATGGGAAGCAAATATATAAGGATAGAAGAATGAATAAAAGCACAAACACAAAATAATAAACAAAAAACAACTTTAGCCCTGAATTGAATCAGTTTATATTATCTGACTAAAGGAAGAATAGACTCAATAGAAAACAGAAAACAAAAACAACAAAGAGGAAAAACTTTAGCCCTGAATTGAATCTTTTGGAGCGTGCTCTCTGCCTCAACCCCGGGGGAGATTCAGTATACCCGGACCAACATTGCACCATAATGTATGGGGTATTATCCACCCATGCATGTTTTGTGAGTATATTAAAACAAATTTGCAGTTTCATGTGTCCATTTTCCCCACACCTTTACTGACACATAGTCATTTTTTCAATGCAGCTACACTGCATCAGACTCCTGACGATTGGTTTCAAGCCAAGAAACGCGTAGAGTTAACATCTATTGATGCATACTTTTATTCATTGTTTTATGTACTATACCATCTTATTATGACTTGTATATGTGCAACTATTATTCCAATCATGTCTGTAAACTGACGTATGTTAACATGCCTCATTGTAGCCCAAATGTACCTTTTTTTTTTTTATTATGTATTCTGTTTTATAATTTTTCTTTTGTAAAAAAATATATATCATTTTTCCTGTAATATATGTTGTGGGTATCATCACTCGATACAGGATCTACCTTAGATATCCCCTCTTAAACCTATTCACCAACATGCCTCACACAAAGTCCCGCTTTCTATCTCCATTTTCTCAAATTATAGTTACTCTAAGATGACAACAACTAATGAAAAGCAGAGACAGATGGTTGACTGGCCATTAGAGGTATAGCTGGAGGAACTGACCTCTCTCATCACTACTTAATTAAAATTATTATCACTGCTTTACCTCTGACAGGTCAATGGCTATATGAGATGGAACAGAACATGGAGTTGAAGCTCAGGAATCTGAGTATGGAGATGCACTCTGTTGTAAGGCAACAGACTCAGGATGGTAAGAGGGACCTCCAGTGGGTGGACAGGAGACAATGGACGACAGAGATTGAGTTTACTTACACTGTGAATATTCTTCACCATCAGATTCCAATCTGATGGAGAAACCTTCTGACATAGATACCTCAATGAAAAACCCCATATATATATGGTATTATGGTCTCTAGTAGGTCAATGGCTAGATGGGTTGGAAAAAAACATGGACATGACAGATCTTGACTCTTTGTGGCTGCCATTGATATTCCCTCCCCATCAAAAACTGCAGTATTTTGTCTCCGGCAGTTCAAAGATTGGATAAGATGGAACAGAACATGGAGGTGCAGCTCAGGAATCTGAGCATGGAGATGGTTGCTTGAAGGGCAACAATGTTTGAGAAAGGGTATGTCCACTCACCCTGTGAATGTTCTCTACCCACAGGTTCCAAGATGATGGAGAAGCTGTCTACTATGGAAACCTCAATGAAGGCCCTCACAGGTAATCCAGGAGCAGTGGTAAAGGAGAAAGCAACTAATCTTGGCCTTTGTGAAACTGCTGTGAATCAACATTCCCATGTTATCACACAGTACAGATAGCAGATGTTTCCAACTTCTCTAGATATACAGTTACTCTGAGATGACATCTAAAAAAAGGAAGAGACAGATGGAGTTCTGGGTCATAGTAGGAGTCAAATCTGGATGCAATTTGAGGAACTCTCATCCTACTAGGCATAAACATCAGTTCTTTGTTTGTGGTAGGTCAACGACTGGAGGACATGCAACAGAACATGGATGTGAAGCTCAGGAATCTGAGTATGGGGGTGCAGTCTTTAAAAAGCATGCTATCTCAGGATCGTAAGAGGGAACTAATTTGGGGGAGGGTGGCTGAGGGTATGTCTACTTACTGTGTGAATGCTCTTCACCCCCAGATTCCCAGGTGATGAAGAAACTGTTTGCTCTGGAAACATCAATAAAGGAACTCAATGGTACACCATGAGAGGAGAGAGTTCATGGGATCAGCTATCCTCTAAAATGAACATTTACAATGTGACCTACCTCATTGTGCTTATGCTTGAGCTGACCCTTATACCTGAAACTAGCCCTTTAACACCTAAACATAACCTCCAAAACTTGACTCCAACACTTAAGCTTGGCCCCTTAACCCCTGACTCTTATGCCGCGTACACATGGGCAGACTTTTCGGCAACAGCGGTCCGACAGTCTTTCCGACGGACTTTCGACTGACTTTTGAGAGACTTCCGATTGACTTTCTAACGAACGGACTTGCCTACACATGATTACACCAAAGTCCAACGGATTCGTATGTGATGACGTACGACCAGACTAAAATAAGGAAGTTCATAGCCAGTAGCCAATAGTTGCCCTAGCGTCGGTTTTCGTCCGTCGGACTAGCATATACAATACAACACAATACACTGTAAGTGCAGCTAACTGACTCACTGTCCTGCCTAATCTATCTAACTTAAATCAAATGACACTGTCTGTGTCTCTCTCTATCTATGAACCCTTGGAACACACTACACAGGGCCGCCGTGCAGGCGGCCTTGTTTAGTGTGGGGCATGTACTAAATCCCCTGAGCCATAATTGGCCAAAGCCTCCTTGGCTTTGGCCAATTACGGCTCTCTCTGTCTGTTTAGACGGCGCTTTGATTGGCCAAGCATGCGGGTCATAGTGCATGCTTGGCCAATCATCAGCCAGCAATGCACTGCGATGTCGCAGTGAATTAAGGGCCGTGACGCGCCACACGAATTTGGCGCGAACGGCCCATATCGTTCGCAATTCGGCAAACAGACGATGTTCGAGTCGAACATGGGTTCGACTCGAACACGAAGCTCATCCCTACCCAGAAGATTCTGGGAGAGATGAACAATCTGGCAGAGGAGATCCAGAAAGGAAGAAGTAAGCCTATCCTGTTTCATCAACCTTAAAGTGAACTCTGCCAGGTCTACAAAGATACAAAGATTAATTGTAACCAAACTAGAGCTATGGAGCCACTGCTTGATAAATGGCTGGTTTATGTCTGGCACCCAAAGAGTTGGAATTTGTCAGTGTCAGGTTATGTCTCAGTGGGTGACAGTGATGCAGACAACACATGATGTAGATGTTTAGTGACTTCATCAGATTGAACATATCATGGAGGTAGAGCTCAGGAATGTGAGTAGAGCAGCAGTTCTAGGATAGTAAGAAGGGCCTCCAGTGGTAGGAAGGGTGAAAGCGGATATGACAACTAATGATGTGAATATTTTTCATCTCCAGATTCTGGGATGACAGAGAAGTTATCTGCCATTGAAACCTTAATGAAGAACCTCAAAGGTAAGCTGAGGGATGTGATAAGATAACGTGTGAGCAGAGGCATAACTAGAAATCACAGGGCCCTATAGCAAAATGTTGTATGCCCCCCCCCCCCAAAAAAATGTCGGGGCTTAAATTAAATAGTGGGCATGGCTCAAAGGGGGTGTGGTTCGAGTCTCGATGAATGAGGGAAAGAAAGAAAGAAAGAAAGAAAGAAAGAAAGAAAGAAAGAAAGAAAGAAAGAAAGAAAGAAAGAAAGAAAGAAAGAAAGAAAGAAAGAAAGAAAGAAAGAAAGAAAGAAAGAAAGAAAGAAAGAAAGAAAAGGCCCAGATCCTACACCACAATAGCAATATATGTATTCCAGAAAGTTTAACAATTAACAGATAAAGATACTCCAAACACCTGGTGTTGGCGCTTCAATCACCCTCACCTGTGCCCAATGCAGCGTGACCAGTGCCCAATGTGGCCTGTGTGTTCCCAATGCAGCGTGGCCTGCCCGTGCCCAATACAGCCTCACCTGTGCCCAATACTGCCTCACCTGTACCCACTTGTGCACAATGCAGCGTGTCCAGTGCCCAATGCAGCCTCACTTCTGCCCAATGCAGCCTTACCTGTGCCCAATGCAGCATGACCTGTGCCCAATGCAGCATGTCCAGTGCCCAATGCAGCCTCACCTGTGCCCAATCTGGCCTGTCTGTTCCCAATGCAGCATGGCCTGCCTGTGCCCAATACAGCCTCACCTGTGCCCACCTGTGCCCAATGCTGCCTCACCTGTGCCCAATACTGCCTCACCTGTGTCCAATGCAGCCTCACCTGTGCCTAATGCAGCATGACCCGTGCCCAATGCAGCCTTACCTGTGCCCAATGCAGCCTCACCTGTGCCCTATGCAGCCTCACCTGTGCCCAATGCAGCCTCACCTATGCCCAATGCAGCCTCACCTGTGCCCAATACTGCCTCACCTGTGCCCAATGCAGCCTCACCTGTGCCCAATACGGCCTCACCTGTGCCCAATGCAGCCTCCTCTGTGCCCAATGCAGCGTGACCCGTGCCCAATACAGCCTCACCTGTGCCCAATGAAGCCTCACCTGTGCCCAATGCAGCCTCACCTGTGCCCAATTCAGCGTGACCTGTGCCCAATGCAGCCTCACCTGTGCTCACCTGTGCCCAATGCAGCCTCACCTGTGCCCAATACTGCCTCACCTGTGCCCAATACTGCCTCACCTGTGCACAATGCAGCCTCACCTGTGCTCAATGTAGCGTGACCCGTGCCTCACCTGTGCAGAGAAAGAGGCGAGCCAGTGGCGGAACTACCGGGGAGAAAGAGGAATGCATACTTCAGCCCTCAAATGGCTGTTGGTGAGCGTGGGGCTGCTGCAGAGTGGGGGGGCGAGCACCGCCCGCACGGTCCCCCAGCCAGGGGAAGTAAGGAGATTTAGAGGCGAGCTGTCCAAACGAGCGGAGAGCTGTAATAGCTTTCATTTGAATTTCCTGTGTTCCCGGGGCTCCCCGTCACATAGCCCCACCTCTTGGCCCGGCGCCTTTGATGACGTCACATGTCCCGCATTGGACCGGCGTTATGACTATCAAAGGCACTGGGCCAAGAGGTGGGGCTACGTGACGGGGAGCCCCCGGAACACAGAAAATTCTAATGAAAGCTATTACAGCTGAGCTCTCTGCTCGTACGGACAGCTTGCCTCTTCCTCTCCTCACTTCCCCTGGCTGGGGGACCGTGCAGGCGGTGCTCGCCCCCCCCCTAGAATGCATTCCTCATCCTCCCCGCGGACCCCTCTCGGCTGCGGGCCCCATAGCGACCTTGTGCTCGCTATGGCGGTAGTTCCGCCACTGCATGTGAGGAAGGGATGGAGGAGAACAAAAATTGAGAATAAAAAAAGTCAATTAATGTACTGACAAATTTAATTGGTGATTGATGTTGGCATTTATTTGGTTGCCATGAAGCAACATTCACATGACATCGGAGCAGATTAATGTCCACATGTGTAGCACTCTTCTAGTGTATCATGCTGCTAGGAAAATTTATATTGGCTACCATGTAATTAGAGGAGCTGGGTGGTTGATTATTTAGGACTGCTCAGTGTTTCTCAAGCTGTTGCTTTGTTACTTTCCCCTGTCTTCTAGAGTAATCTAGAAGTACAGTGGGAGGAAGAACAGAGCAGGTGGCCTTAATATTTATGGGGAGGTGTGCCTAGAAGGTGGCGAGAGAGCCCATAAATAGTCTGGGGCCTGAGCAGCAAGAGTAGAGTTCCTGGGTCCAGTCCTGTTGGAGGTGACCCCTGTGTAGGGGCTCCGCCCCGAGGCAGCTTTCTGGAAGGATGTGTGAGGAAGACACAGAGGTCCTGGCTAGGCTTAGCTTGGGGGGGGGGGGCTATTCGCAAGCTGAAAACCAATGATCAAGTGGGGTCTGGGGAAGCTTACTGGAGAGAGCCAGGAGGAACTTGGTGGAAAAGAGTCCAGCTGTCCTACGGTGGTGTCAGTCTACATCTCCCTCACTAGGAAGAACCTGGATATCGGCAGGAGGCAACTGATGATCCTGTGGCTAGGTGAGTAAGCAACCCCATCCAGGCCACATCCACCAACACATTTCACCCCCATGACTTAGCCCCATGGGAGGTGTGGCCTGCACAAAGTCTAGGTTGAAGCTGCTTTAACTCTTTACACACAGGGGTTTTGTGTGATGTGTGGCTTTCATGTCTTTCCTTTTCCTCTCATTAAGAGAGAGGGAGGGAGGATAGGAAAAAATACTAATAGAGAAAAAAATACACGCATTTGCTGACTTAAGGTATTGGTAATTGATCTTGGCCTTTGTGTGGTTGCCGCGATTCAACCTTCACACACCATCAGTACTGACAGGGGAACTCTATACACACAATGTCCAACACCTCAAATTATAGTTACTCTAAGATGACAACAACTAATGAAAAGCAGAGACAGATGTTTGACTGGCCATTAGAGGTATAGCTGGAGGAACTGACCTCTCTCATCACTACTTAATTAAAATTATTATCACTGCTTTACCTCTGACAGGTCAATGGCTATATGAGATGGAACAGAACATGGAGTTGAAGCTCAGGAATCTGAGTATGGAGATGCACTCTGTTGTAGGGCAACAGACTCAGGATGGTAAGAGGGACCTCCAGTGGGTGGACAGGAGACAATGGACGACAGAGATTGAGTTTACTTACACTGTGAATATTCTTTTTTTTTTTTTAAGTATTTTATTACGTTTTCACAAAAGTAAAACAAGTGAAACAGATATATGCACATGTTACATGTTGGCAATGAGTAAAGTTGATAGTTACATCATATATGGCTATTGTACATATCACCTAGCATAACATTAAAGGCAGCAAGAATCGGCATATAATGAACCTGTTATGGTCCGTATATAGGAGTCGGAATAAAAAATAAAATTGAAAAATAATAATCAAAAAAAAAAAAAAAAAAGTATGTAGAATGAGAAACGTGGGTGAAAGTTGTGTTATGCCTGAGGTATCCCTATGGTGTAATATACCACGTCTAATTGTGATTTTTCCGGCCGAAATATCTCCACTCTCCCGCCCGAGCACCCCCATATGGGCACTAGCTGTGCCCGGGTGGAGGAGTACATGAAAATGTTAGTCAGTGGTGCAATACTTCAGGCCAGGGAACTTGTCCTGATGTAGTGTTATCTCCCCAACGTATGGGGTTGCGTTTGTATTACCTCAGAAGATTTAAAATTTTTAGGGTGCAGGTGATGTAGCGATGTGGGGAGAGGGATTGGGGGGAGGGGGAGGGAGACGGAAAGTAATGGTAGTGAAGTGTTTATTTATTTATGGACTTATGTAGGCGTTTGTGTGTTTGTGGAACCCCTTGAGTCTGTGGGGTGGGGGGTGGTTGGACTAGACTGTATTTGGGATGATTTAAAGTGGATCCAACAAGCCCAGATGTTCATGTATTTGGTTGGCGTATCTGCTGTTTGGTGAATAAGGCTTTCCATTTCAGCCACTCTATCAACCCGCTGAATCCATTCTGTTATGGTGGGGGGAGATGTGGTTCTCCAGTGTACTGGGACACATAGGTTTGCCGCGTTGATGAGGTGTAGAACCAGTGATTTCCTATATGTGCGTTGTGGGAGAGAGGTATGGTGGAGCAGATATTGTGCCGGGGTGAAGTCAGGGGTGAATGTCGTTATCTGAGTAATCAACCGGTGGATGTCAGTCCAATAGGTCTGGATAAGAGGGCATTCCCACCATATGTGGAGTAGTGTGCCTCTCGACGCTTTGCAACGCCAACATAGGGGAGGGAAGTCAGGTTGATATCTGTGAATCCTGTCCGGGGTCCTGTACCATTTTGTAAAGATTTTGTATCGATTTTCTTGAGTTGATATGTTGCATGAACCTTTATGCATATGATAAAGAGCTCGCTGCCACTCCTCTGCGGAGAGGTCTATGTTCAAGTCCTGCTCCCATCTTCTAATTAATTCATCAGTTTTGATTTCGTCTGTTGGAAATAGGAGTTTATATATTAATGAGATGAGGTGTCTTTGGGGTTCAGAATTGTTACACAATAGTTCAAAAGGCGTAAGATCTCTGTGCAGGTCCACCGTGGGTTTGAGGCTATAAACAAAGTGACGTATTTGCAAGTATTTGTGGAAGGGGATGTGGTAGTCTGGAAATGTGGAGGTAAGGGCATGAAACGTCAGGAAATTTCCATTGTGGAACATTTGGTGTATCTTTAGTCTTGATCTGTCAGGATCTGTTACCGGGTAGAGAGTGTGTACTCCTGGGGTAAACTCTGGATTGTTTTCCAGAGGTGTCATGGGACCGGGAAAAGGTTTCAGTTTGAGTGATTTGCAAGCTGCTGTGAAATTTGTTAACGTGGAGTTGATGAATGGATTTAGTTTGGCTTGTGTTGGTACTATTTTGTGGTTGATCCATGGTAACATGCATATCGGTAGTGGGGTGAAAGCGTTCTCAATGTAGACCCAATCTTTGCTTGTATTGTTGGCGTGCCAGTCTACAATTCTGGCTAGGTGACACACCCAATAGTATTTTTGCATGTCTGGAATGTTTAATCCCCCTTGTGACTTGGGATTTGTTAGTCTTTTCCAATTTAACCTGGGCTGTTTGGAGGACCAAATAAAATTTCTACAGAGCCTTTTGAGGGTGGAGAAGAAGGCCATGGGAATTTGTATGGGTACAGTCTGAAATAGGTATAGCAATCTGGGGAACACGTTCATTTTTAGGACAGCTGCCCTTCCAAACCATGAAAACGGCCCCGAGGTCCATTTTTGTAAGTCTGTTCGTATAGTATTTAGGATAGGTAGGAAATTCAATTTATAGATCTCTGTCAGTTTGGTGGGTATTTTAATGCCTAGATACGTGAGGGCCTGGGTTTCCCAACTGAAAGGGAAATTCTGCGTGCATAGGGTGACTATGTCGGTGGATAAGGAGATGTTAAGGGCTTTGGACTTAGCTAGATTAATTTGCAAGTTGGATAGAGATTTAAATATAGCAAGGTCTTTGAGGAGGTTAGGCAAAGTGGTGATTGGGTTCGTTAGGAATAACAGGACATCGTCCGCATAGGCCGCCAGTTTAAATTGTTTACGGTCTATTTCCACTCCTTTGATATTAGGGTTTTCCTTGAGTTTGCGAAGGAGTGGTTCCATCGTGAGAATAAAGATTAAGGGGGACAGGGGGCAGCCCTGTCGTGTTCCATTGGAGACGGAGAAGGCGTCTGACAGATGCCCATTCACTCTTATTTTCGCAGTGGGTGAGGAATACAAAGCCATAATCATATGGATCAGTTGGAGTGGGAGGCCTATAGAGTGTAATGTGGCTTCCATATAGTCCCAAGCAACCCTGTCGAACGCCTTCTCCGCGTCCAATGATAGGAAAAAACCTTTGATGTTATTGGTGGTCATCCAGTAATGTATGTCTAGGGCTTTAGTGGTGTTGTCCCGGGCCTCCCTTCCCGGGACAAAACCGACTTGATCTGTGGATATTAGTTTGGGAATTATTGGTAACAGACGGTTGGCAATAGCTTTGGCATAAACTTTAATATCAACATTCAGGAGGGAATATGGTCGGTAGTTGGAGACCATGGTAGCGTCCTTACCTAGGTTTGGGAATAAGTGTTATATGAGCTTCGAATATTTACTTAGATGCTATACTAGGGGGCGAGAGGTTGTTCAGTGCTTTAACTAGGGGGGTATGAGTATGTCAGAGAAAGATTTATAGTACGCTACAGTAAGCTCGTCTGGTCCCGGACTTTTACCTGGTTTCATCTGCTTTAGTGCTAGAGTGATTTCTTCTGGTGTCAATGGGGAGTCTAGTGCGTCGGTGTCTTCTGTTGTGAGGGGTGTGGGAGCGTATTGGGAGAGGAAGGTTTGGATTGTTGTCCGTCTATCTTCTGGGGTATCGGTGTGCGGGGTGGAGCGTAGGTTATAGAGGTCCGTGAAGTAGTTCACGAATTGTTTTGCTATGTCTCCCGAAGTAACGGATGGTTGGCCTGTAGGGTCTTTGATCGTGTGTATGGTATGGGCCGCACGTTTAGCTTGTAGGGCTCTCGCTAGGAGCTTCCCCGATTTGTTGCCGTATTCGTAGAAGCATTTTTGTTGCAACGTATATTTGCGTTTAAGCCTGGTGTGTAATTCGTTCAGTAGTTCAGTTCTAGCTTGTGTCAGCGCTGTGAATGCTTCAGACGCCAGAGATTTTTTATGTTTTTGTTCAAGTTGACAGATGCTTGTAGTCAGTTCTTCCAGTTTAGCTTTCCTGAGCCTATTTCGGTGTGCTGCTATCGAGATAAGTGTGCCTCTTATAACGCATTTATGTGCGGCCCATACCACGTCCGGCGAGGTATCACCCGGTTCGTTGTCTGCAAAATAATCTGTGAGGTTTTGGGAAACCTTACTTGAGATATCCAGATCCGTAAGTAAGGAGTTGTCTAATCTCCATATGTGGGAGCGCGTCGGCTTATCGGGAAGGTGAAGGGTCAGTGTAATTGGATTATGATCTGATAGAACCATCGGCTCGATAGTGGTGTGTTTCAGCAGTGGGAGATCATCTTGAGATATAAAGAAATAGTCGATTCGCGAGTATTTAGAGTGTGGCGTAGAGAAGAACGTATAATCCTTTTCATTAGGGTTCATGGTGCGCCAGGTGTCATGCACTAGTAGGTCGTTAAGTTGTTGTTTTATGGCACGGAGGGCTCTGTACGTGATGGAGGAATGGCCATTAGAGGTGTCGAGGGCTGGGTTGAGGGGAACATTGAAATCGCCTCCGATTATTAGCATGCCTGAGCTAAAGGCCGCAAGGATTTTGTGATTTTTTTCCCGTATAGGGTACCCTTTAAGAAAAGGAAGCGTCCCTGTGGGTCGTTGTGTGTGTCTGAGACAATAAGTGGGCAGTCTTTTGCAATGAGCACACATACACCTTTTGATTTCGCTTCATCGTTTGTGGCATGATAGATTGTGGGGAATTGTTTGTTGTGTAATTTGGGGATAGCGTCAGTTCGGAAGTGTGTTTCCTGAATTAAGGCTATATGTGTTTTAGACTTACGTAGTGAGGCGAGTAGGAGAGAGCGTTTTTCGGGCGTATTTAGGCCCCGAATATTGATAGATTGGAGATTCAGGGGTGGGTGTGATATCGTCCCAGCGTTTGTTGTATGAGTGGTGTCCATTATTTCCGTCGGGGTCAGAAACCAAGGACCGAGAAGAACAAAAAAAAAAATTATAAGGGAAGGTGAGAGGGGGAGGGGAGGTGTGGTCTGCGAAGAGTTTCTTGTATGTTTTTAGACGAGCTCAGGGTATGTTTGGTATCTAGGAACTCTGTAGAATAACTGATGAGTCCACGGGGATAGTAAAATATCCCGTGTCCTCACTTTACAGTAAGGGATCGGTAGTGTACAGCCCCGGGGCCATGCACAGCCCGTTGTGCACGGGTCGGTACACAACTCCGAAGCTGTGTGGGGGTTGGAATATACCCGACACGAGAGAGCTGGTAAGGGATAGGAGGGAATGAGTGTCCCGCCACTGCACGACCATTGGGCAGATTGAGGGTAAATGGGGAGGTGTGAGAAGAGCCTATATGGAATGAGTGTATGACTGATGCCGACGTAAATGTGCATACAAACAACAATATATATATTTAGTAGTTAATTATAACATCAATAACTGCTCCAGTAAGGAGAAACAAGACGGGCAAGTTCGTCAGTATCAACCTCTGCGGAATGCTAGTCAGACTACCGGGGTCATGCCCGCATCCTGTGAATATTCTTCACCATCAGATTCCAATCTGATGGAGAAACCTTCTGACATAGATACCTCAATGAAAAACCTCAATGGTAAGCTGAGGGAGGTGGTAAAGAAGAATTAAGACCTAGAGATGAAAACAAATAAAGAAAAAGTACATCTTTAGTGAAATATGGAATTGATGACTGATCTTGACTTGGTGTCTTGCCACCCTATACACAGGGATTCCACCAGGCATGTGCCTCTCCCTTTGGGCAGGAGTGCATGTGCACATGCTTCAGGGGCGTGCCCATGTGTTCATACATACAAACCACAGTAATGGTAGCCAATAACTTTTTGAGGTACATGTAGATTCAAGAGGAACACTGCATATAAAAAAAACATACATTTTATTATAACATTCAATAAAAACCAAACCACAGAACAAACAATAGAATACTGAATTTGAATTTGTAATTGTTTAGATTCAATATAACCCACATGTAGACTCACAGTGTTTCGATTGATCTTCTTCAGGAATACATATGAATGATCTTTGAAGGATATAACATATATATATATATATATGGTATTATGGTCTCTAGTAGGTCAATGGCTAGATGGGTTGGAAAAAAACATGGACATGACAGATCTTGACTTTTGGTGGCTGCCATTGATATTCCCTCCCCATCAAAAACTGCAGTATTTTGTCTCCGGCAGTTCAAAGATTGGATAAGATAGAACAGAACATGGAGGTGCAGCTCAGGAATCTGAGCATGGAGATGGTTGCTTGAAGGGCAACAATGTTTGAGAAAGGGTATGTCCACTCACCCTGTGAATGTTCTCTACCCACAGGTTCCAAGATGATGGAGAAGCTGTCTACTATGGAAACCTCAATGAAGGCCCTCACAGGTAATCCAGGAGCAGTGGTAAAGGAGAGAGCAACTAATCTTGGCCTTTGTGAAACTGCTGTGAATCAACATTCCCATGTTATCACACAGTACAGAGAGCAGATGTTTCCAACTTCTCTAGATATATAGTTACTCTGAGATGACATCTAAAAAAAGGAAGAGGAAGATGGAGTTCTGGGTCATAGTAGCAGTCAAATCTGGATGCAATTTGAGGAACTCTCATCCTACTAGGCATAAACATCAGTTCTTTGTTTGTGGTAGGTCAACGACTGGAGGACATGCAACAGAACATGGATGTGAAGCTCAGGAATCTGAGTATGGGGGTGCAGTCTTTAGAAAGCATGCTATCTCAGGATGGTAAGAGGGAACTAATTCGGGGGAGGGGAGGCTGAGGTTATGTCTACTCACTGTGTGAATGCTCTTCACCCCCAGATTCCCAGGTGATGAAGAAACTGTTTGCTCTGGAAACATCAATAAAGGAAAACAACGGTACACCATGAGAGGAGAGAGTTCATGGGATCAGCTATCCTCTAAAATGAACATTTACAATGTGACCTACCTCATTGTGCTTATGCCTGAGCTGACCCTTATACCTGAAACTAGCCCTTTAACACCTAAACATAACCTCCAAAACTTGACTCCAACACTTAAGCTTGGCCCCTTAACCCCTGACTCTTATGCCGCGTACACATGGCCAGACTTTTCGACAACAGCGGTCCGACAGTCTTTCCGACGGACTTTCGACAGACTTTTGACGGCCTTCCGATGGACTCTATAACGAACGGACTTGCCTACACATGATTACACCAAAGTCCGACGGATTTGTATGTGATGAGGTACGACCAGACTAAAGTAAGGAAGTTCATAGCCAGTAGCCAATAGTTGCCCTAGCGTCGGTTTTCGTCCGTCGGACTAGCATACAGACGAGCGGATTTTTCTATAGGAACTGGGTCCGGCGGAGTTCCGACGTAAAGATTTGAAACATGTTCCGAATCTAAAGTCTGTCAGATTTTTTACAGAAACAGTTCGCTGAAGGTCCGATGAAGCCCACACACGGTCGGATTGTCCACCGGTTTCTGTCCGTCAGACCAGTCCAGTCGAAAAGTCCTCTCGTGTGTACAGGGCATTACACTTATCTAACTCCTAACCCAATCCCTAACATAGAACTAACCCTTTGGAAGACAGGGATTAACTAGTTCTCTGTGTATTACAGGGCTTCTTTCCAAGAATGTTCCAACTGTTGTAGGAGCAGTGGGAAACCAAACAGAGGAGATCCAGAAAATGAAGAGTAAGAGTATTCCTTAACGTCATCCCCATTTCATCAAATGTTCTCCTTTTTTTTTCTTTTGCCAAGCTCTCCAGTAGTAGTAAATGCTTGACACCTTCAAACTCAATTATTTATGGAAGCCAAGATATTCCCTTTCACCTTTTACTCTGGCCACTTCCAGTAGTCTGCTACAAGTTTCACTAATTTCGGTCCGAACCGCATGTTTGTGCGATGACCCCTCACAGCCCCTCTCTCCTCTTAGGCTAGGTTCACATCTCTGTGGTTGGAGAACATGTGCAAAATCAACCTGTAGAGAAACCTTCCAACCTGCAGAGAAATGGGCTGCACTTTAGCAGATGTGTGGGGGTGCAATTAATTCTTAAAACACACACATCACCATGTATGGCACATTTAAATATTTTTACATTAGAATACCCATCAAAGTCTCCCCTTACACCAGAATCTTCCTTACATTAGAATACCCGTCAGATTCTTCCCTTACACCAGAGTCCCCATAAATGCCCTCCTTACATCAGGCCCCCCACCACTCTCACTTCCAAAAGAGTCTCTCCTACGTCTGGATCCCCATCAATGTCTGTAGTTACATCAGTCTTTCCTTACATTAGGGTCCCCACTGGAGTCCTTCTTTACATCAGGGTCCCATCAGAGTACCCCATTACATCTAGATCTCATCAGAGTCTCCTCTTACATCAAAGTCCCTATAAGAGTCACCCCTTACATTAGAGTCCCCATGAGAGTCTTCCATTATAGCATAGTCCCCATAAGAGTCACCCCTTACACCAGTTCCCCATCAGAGTTTCTCTTAAAGTGGTTCTAAAGACAGAAGGTACATGACTAGTGTAGTCCAGATGTACCCCATCTTATCCCTTACTGTTAGCCACCAATACTCCAACCCCTTTTACCATCCTAAATAATGAGACCACACCTTTTCTTCTGGAGTATAAATGGCCATAACAGCCTCTTTTATTAAACAACTGTATAAATACCTCCAATATCAACTTTAATATGTAAATAACATATAACCTCAGAGAAAACAACATGTTTTAACCCAATATGTTGGTCAATGACGGAGCTACCCCCTTTTTCACCACGTATCCAAACAGTACACTGCAGGAACCATGTTTCAAACTGATAAGGCCTCCAGCTGTGCCGCTCGGAGACAACCCCCTCCCGCAGTGCACATACCGGTATTCCTTTTCGGGAATACACAGGAGGGGCCATACTATTGATGACCTCCCACCCCTTTTTCCACATTTTATTTACCGCTACCGTCACCGACCAACAGCAAAAACCAGCCACAGCCCGAATGGATGAAACCTTATCCTTAAGGGCCCCTCCACACCCTCAAGGCCCGTTGTATTCCTTCCTGCAACCCCATGGTCCATAGATCAGTCCCCACATCTGTGAGGTGAACCCCGTCCCTTCGCAAATAGAGGCCTACATTTATCTCCAACTCTCTATGCCGAATCACCATTCCCCCTTGCTGAACTAAAACCTCCCCACCACCTTATTGACTCGTATACGAGCCTTGTTGGTTCGCACCACAGACCTTGCATTGCGCCACGATGTTCGTGCCACAATATCGGACCATAACAGCAATGTGTTCGGAAAAACAGTATGTATGTGCAACAGATCAGTTTTTACATTTGCTATCAATTCCCTGACCATACGCACTCCCAAATCGTTACCTCCAGTGTGAATGACCAACACATCCGGAGGTCTGTCTAACCACGCGTATCGTTCCACCTCTGTAACCACTCTACCCCACATCATTCCTGGTCTCCCCAGCCACCTGATAAAAGCCTCACTCCTTGATATGCCTAACTGCCGCCCGTCTGGTCTCGCATCACCTCTCCTTGCCTCCCAGCAAACGTAGGAGTGTCCCAGTATCCAGACGAGGCGTGGAGACACTCCATCTGAAACGAAAAGACAACAAGGCAGGGTAACATCACCAAACAACAAAACCCCACTACATGTGTGCAAACAACCAAGATTATTATATACTTTTTTTTTTATTCCACTACTAATTGAGGGCGAATGTATGTACGGAATCTCTTTGATTCCCATCTACCGATCCTCCGCACAGCTGCCTCATCCAACCCGCATCTGGCAGCTTCTGTAGCTGCCCCAATACGGAAGGAGTGTGAGGCGTATGCCTTCCCATCCAAACCTATCCCAAATAAGCATTTCCGCAACACTGCCACAAATTGAAACCTTGATAGGTAAGGACCATCCTCATGACATAAAAATGGTCCCTCACCTACCGGTCTAATCCTCCTAAAATCACCAACCGTCCTTACCGGACACACCGCTGATCCTGGCAAGGCATACAGCCACACATCTATGCCTTTTCCTAATTGATCCGTTTTTGACCTCCTCAGCCGTAAACCCACCCTATCAGTATATGTCCGTACGTCCTGCACCAAAATACCCCCCGTGTCCTTTCTGGACGGGCTGACCAACTCCCCTACCCGAAAAGCCCCAAAAAACGCCAGCAAAAAAGCCGCTGTAAACAGTAAGCACTCATAACTTGAGTTGCACACGGACCCCAGTTGTTCACAAATTGCCGACAGGTTTGCGAAAGTGACCGGCCGTCGGTTATCCTTTTTCTTGTGTCCCCTCCGGTACCCTTTTAATGCCTGCCTCACCCAAAAGTCCTTCGTCCAATCCTCCTTCCCCTGCAACTTAAACAGAAATGACAACGCCGCCAACTTCTTACCAATAGACGATACCACCACACCGTTTTCAATGTTTCTGGACACAAAATAAAGGACCAATAATTTCACCTCCCTGCCGTCTTCCCCCCACCCCAGCTTCCCGGACAAGTCCCAACCATTCTTTCCATACCTTCACATAGACCGCCCATGTGGACTCACAGACTGTTGTATCCATCCTGTGGCGACTCCAAGGCCAGCTCCCAGATCCAACCCAGGCAAGGAATTCCTTCCTTCTCTGCAGCTGGAGCTAATTCCCTGAACTTGTCCCACTGGAAGCGAGACAGCGAATCAGCCAGTGTGTTGTCAATCCCTCTTATATGTACAGCGTATATGAAAATATTCAATTGCAAGCATCGTAGTACCAACTGTCGTAGTAGCCTTATGACAGGTTGGGAAGACGCTGACATGCGATTGACTACCTGCACCACTCCCATATTGTCACAGTTCAATCTCAACTTTAAATTCTGACAAGACCGTCCCCACAACTCCATAGCCAGTACTACTGGAAACAATTACAGTAGTACCAGGTTACGAAGGAAACCAGCTTCCACCCAAGATTTTGGCCATGGTTCCGCGCTCTATTGCCCCTGAAAAAACGCCCCATATCCAGTAGATCCCGCCGCATCTGTAACCAACTCCACATCGAAATTGCTTACCGGACCCCATGGGCAAGCATTTGTCCACATAAAATTGTTCCTGCCAGTGGCATCCCAACAGCCAAAAGCTATCCGGTTGCACTGGAAGTAGCCTAAAAGCTGCCTCTATATCAGCTTTTGCCATCAGCGCCCCCTTTTCCTGACCATCGAACTGCCGCATCAAAAGAAGTGTATGACACGGTGCATTCGTCTGGGTCAATGAAATCATTAACTGAACCCCCTTTTGGAAATGATAAGTGGTGAATCAACCAAAACTTATTCGGCTCTTTCTTTGGCACCACACCCAGCGGAGACACCACCAAGTCTTTTAATGGTTTTGCCCCAAACGGGCCGCCCATCCGTCCCAAAGCCACTTCCTTTGCCAATTTATCCCCCACCACCCCCGGGTGTTGCAATGCAGATTTTAAATTCCGTGCTACTGGAGGAACCACCTCCAATGAACATGGTATTTTGAACCCTTCCCAAAACCCTCCCGAACGCTTTCCTATCCGGATACTTACTTAGGAAAGGCTGCATCCTTTCCACCTTCACCAGCGTCATCCCTCTTGTGAGCAAACTCCCCGGTACGTTTTCCTTTTTTGAAGCACCGGGACAGGGTGTGGGCTCCCCCACACCCTGAACATTCGTGCTTGAATTTGCACGATCCCCCGAACTTACAGGATCCCTCATTAAACTGCCAGCACACCCCCCATTTTCTGTTAACAAACGTCCGCGGTATCAATCTATATCTCCTCTTCTCCTCATCCTCCTTCTTGGAATCGTCGGGTTTAACCCTATCCAGGTTAAACTTTTCCAATGGCAACAAGGAGAACATTTCCATGTACTCCCCTTTATAAATTTTTTCTCGAACTTCCTGTTTCAAATGCGCCCCTAGCGGGCCTTCGAAACAGACGTATATCTCGCATTTTGCAGCATTCCGCCAGCCTAACCACATCAGTCCTACCCTTAGCTTCTGCGGCCCCCTTATCACCTGCCGTTTCCTTGCTTGTCACCTTCTCCGGCGTCGTGGTAGCTGGCACCCCTGTGACCGTAGCCCCCTCTGCCCCCCCTTGTGCATCCCCCTGCGGAACCTGCCCTGGTCCCTCTCCAAAGCGTCCTACCAGGACCCTCAGACCATCCAATAGCTCCTGGAGCTGTCCCCCGGACCCTGAACTGGCGGATGCCGTACCCGCCAGTTGTTGGTCTTGAACCTGTCCCATCACTTGCTGTGAAGGTGTTACCGCCCCCCCCCCCATTCGTTGCAACCACCCCCAACAAACCCTGGAAAGCATTAGTAAATGATAAGTTATCACTGGACTTACAGGGCTGACCAGGAGTCTTCCCAACAGCCGCCATGCTGCTCTCCCTTGCCGGTTCCGGATGCCGTGGCTCCTCCTCCTCCTCGGACACCTCGTCTTCAGACTGTTCCCCCTGCATCGGGACTGACGTCATAGGTAGCCCCCCAGGTGAAGCCCTCCTGGAGGCCGTAAGCACCCTCTGTTGTGGGGCCTCCAATACTCTAATAATGCGAACTGATGCCGATCCCCGCTGCCCTGAACTTCTTGCAACTGGGCCAGCCTGTTCACCGCTCCGTCCGCCATCTTGGGAAACCTCCCCCCGCTGGGTGAGCTCCGCCCACCCGCGGCGTCTCTCGATCCACGACTCCCTGACGTTGCGACTCCCGGCACAGGTCTCCCCCTTCTGTCCACCCCCCCGCTCATGTAGAGCTGCTGGGGAGCTAGTCTGATCCCCCCTTTCTGTTCCAGTGTTCAGGGAAGCGGCGCCATGTTGGCCCGTGGCCCCGCCCACTGCGCCATGACCGCGGCATGTAACCCGCCGGGGCCCCGCTGTGTCCGTTTTGTGGCTCCTTTTTGCCGGCGGAGTTGATTGCTCCCCCTCGGGCTCCGTGCCTGCTCTATGTTCTGACCCCGGCGAGCAGCGCGCCGGGGCCACGATCTCCACGCACAAGCAGCCGGCTCACCTCCTTTCTCTACGTGGCTTGCTTCTCCCCCGAGCATCGCTGCGACCTGGCTGTGAAGCCAGTCGGATCCATTTGCCGCTGCCGCCTGCCGCAACCACGCCAAAATCGCCTCCAATTCGGCTATCGTAGCTGAGGAGGAGAAATTCTGCCTCCTCGTGTCTCCTTCCCAGCTCACTGCTCCGCTCTTGCTCCGCCCCTCCTTTTATATGGCCACTCCCCCCTACTTTCCTGTTATCTCCTCCCCACCTCTCCTTGAAACTTTTAACCCTATGTGTGTCACTAGACACACTGTCATGCCCGGCCCTTCACTATTCCTCTTCTTTCCATCATTCCGGGCCTCACTTTCTATGCATTGAGATAAAAAACCTTCTTAACCAGCCCCCCTCATGCCCCCCTATACTTATCTGAGCCTCATCTCGATCCCATTTTCGAATTCTGCAATGAGCCTCGGCTGACTGGGGACTCTCCCTCATTGGCTGAGACAGCATTGGCTCCCACTGCTGTCAAAGTCAGTGAGCCAATGAGGAGACAGAGGGGGCAGGGCTGAGCCATGGCTCAGTGTCTGAATGGACACACAGAACAGAGGCTTGGGTGCCTCCATAGCAAGCTGCTTGCTGTAGGGGGCACTCCTCAGGAGGAAGGGGCAGGGATCACCAGCAGGGGACCCGAGAAACCATAACACAGAGCAGGTAAGTATAACATGTTTCTTATTTTTAAACAAGACTTTAATATTACTTTAAAGTAGAGTCTTCCCTTACATCCAGATCCCCGTCTTTTTACATAAGAGTCCCATCAGAGTCTCCCCTACACCAGAGTCCCATCAGAGTTTGCCTATATTAAAGTCCCCATTGACATCAGGGTCACCAACAGAGTCCCCCCTTACATCAGAGTCCACCCTTACCTCACACACTTACAGGGTGGCTGGGAGCCTGAGAGCCCGGGAGTGCGGTTGTAGCAGGTCTATGGAGGAACAATGGTCCTCCTGTAAATAATGAAATAATGGGGCAAGCATTTGATTGGTTGTTAGGACACCAGCAGCCCTAGCAACCAATCAGTGGCGGAACTACCGCCATAGCGAGCCATACAGCCGCTATGGGGCCCGCAGCTGAGAGGGGCCCTGGGGAGGATGAGGAATGCATACTGCGGGGGGGGCGAGCACCGCCCGCACGGTCCCCCAGCCTGGGGAAGTGAGGAGATGAAGAGGCGAGCTGTCACTACGAGCACAGAGCTCAGGTGTAAGAGCTTTCAATAGACTTTCCTGTGTTCCCGGGACTCCCCGTCATATAGCCCCGCCTCTTGGCCCGGCATCTTTGATAGACAGGATGCCGGTCATGTGCGGGACATATGACGTCATCAAAGGCGCCGGGTCAAGAGGCGGGGCTATATGACGGGGAGTCCCGGGAACACAGGAAAGTCTATTGAAAGCTCTTACAGCTGAGCTCTGTGCTCCTAGTGACAGCTCGCCTCTTCCTCTCCTCACTTCCCCTGGCTGGGGGACCGTGCGGGGGGTGCTCGCCCCCCCACTCTGATGCAGCCGCGGGGCTTTTTATTAGCGGGATGATGCAGTGGGGCCACCGACAGTGGAGACAAAAAAAGACTCGGACTACGGCCATGGATGTTGATGGGTCTTTGCCCAGTAGGTTCCTGGCTGTGGCGTTCTCCAAGCTGGACAACTTTGCTGCTGCTGGAGTTCCATCTTTGAAATCTGCGCCTCTTATCGCCCATAAATACTGCTCTCAGTTTGTACGGGGGAGGGGTCAGGAAGGCAGATGCTATATAGGTTAAAACTGGTGACATCCTGCCTGAGCAACAAAAAAAAGGGAGCGGGGGTCAAAGCTGAACTATAGACGGCATCGCAGGACAGCAGTCTCCACCCCTTTTCCCTCCCCCGAGGAGTGAATAGCGCCCAGATCGTCCACCGCCCGCCGCTTAGGAATGTGCAGCGGCCAGAGGTTAGTGCTGGCTGAGAGGGGGGGCTCATCTCCTACAAAAGAAAAAAAGGGTTAAGGTGTGGGGAGAGGAAATGGGAGAAAGTCCAGAGTTTCAGTGTAAAAGGCAGTTTTTGGACCACGGTACCACCTGTTGACCTCAAGGTGCAGAAAATGTCCGGCTTCCCCTTCCCCACTCCCCTGGGATACAGAAGCAGTAAGGCACCTAAGTAAAAGTTGATGCTTTTTCCGGGTCAGGCAGAAAGCAGGTCGCTGTGCTATATTGCCGCAATGCAAACTGTCCGAGCTCCAAGGGCGCTTCCGAGCATTTCTTGCTAAAGTCGGAGTTGCCCCCCCCTTTGTTGCAGAGCCTGAAGGCACAGTACTGAAAGTCCAGGGAATGGAGGGGATGTGAGGTTTGGCGCCCGGGGGAGGGAGGTCTAAGGGAACTTCCATGTAAACGCAAAAGGTGGGGGGTAAAAAAAATAAAAAATAAAAACAACGCAGTAGTTCTCCTTCAGTGGACAGGCAACAAAGCTCCTCTTCCTCTCCTCACTTCCCCTGGCTGGGGGACTGTGTGGGCGGTGCTCGCCCCCCCTCTGAGGCAGCCCCACGCTCACCAACAGCCATTTGAGGGCTGCAGTATGTATTCCTCATCCTCCCTGTAGTTCCGCCACTAGCTCGCCTCTTTCTCTGCACAGGTGAGGCTGCATTGTGCACGGGTCATGCTACACTGGGCACGGGTGAGGCTGCATTGGGCACGGGTGAGGCTGCATTGGGCACAGGTGAGGCTGCATTGGGCACGGGCAGGCCACGCTGCATTGGGAACAGGCAGGCCACATTGGGCACAGGTGAGGCTGCATTGGGCACAGGTGAGGTTGCATTGGGCACAGGTGAGGTTGCATTGGGCACAGGTGAGGCTGCATTGGGAACAGGCAGGCCACATTGGGCACAGGTGAGGCTGCATTGGGCACGGGTCACGCTGTATTGGGCACAGGTGAGGCTGTATTGGGCACGGGCAGGCCACATTGGGCACGGGTGAGGCTGCATTGGGCACAGGCAGGCCACGCTGCATTGGGAACACACAGGCCGCATTGGGCACAGGTGAGGGTGATTGAAGTGACAACACCAGGTGTTTGGAGTATCTTTATCTGTTGACTGTTAAACTTTCTGGAACACATATAGTCTTTCTTTCTTTCTCCTCATTCATCTCAGATTTGAGCCACGGCCACTATTTAATTTAAGTCCCGCCATTTTTTTGTGTGTGTGGGGGGGGGCCCATACAACATTTTGCTATGGGGCCCTGTGATTTCAAGTTACGCCCCTGCAACCAATGATGGTATACTGACAGCGCAACCGGGGGAACCTGCACTGGGGACCAGGAAGGGTGGATGTTGGAAAGAAATGAAGACTGTAGGAGTGTGAGGGACCGCTAACCCCAAGCTGCGGGCCAGATAAAATCTTGTAGTGGTCTGTAGTTTGGAGACCTCTGGTATAAAAGGAAGCCAGCTCTCTCCTGACATTCTGTGTATTTCAGCTTCCTTTTCCAGTGACATTCAGAGGATTTTGGGATTTTTGGGGAAAGTGGCAGAAGAGCTCCAGAAAATGAAAAGTAAGTTTATCTTAAATTATTTCCTCCAAAAATTCTCCAAGGATCCACAATACATCTACTGATGGCCGCACCTTTGTAAGTCCAGATAAAGATAAAAACCTCAATAATTTATATTATAGTTATAATTGTACGTTTTACATCACAAAAGGGATCAGAAAACATTTACAAATATACTTCACCTCAAAATGATATGTTGAACCCTGTATCAGGGGGTTATGTGGGGTGATCCTCACCTTGCAACAATTACATCCCAATGCTGTAACTCCAGTGTAAAGGGAAGCTGAGCCTCAATTTAAAAAATTCAGGTAAAATCACACAAAAAAAAGCATTTTAAATATTTTGTTGCAGTGTTTTTCTTTTCCACAAACATTTTTTTATTACTTGAAATGTGCCCTTGAACTTACTATAAAAAAATGACTAGCCAATTCACTAGCGCAGCCCCCTAACTTCTTGCATGGTACAGGCAGAGGTAGAGGAACGAGGTTGACGTGTTTCACACGATTTACGTGCTTTTTTTACGTGCGTGAAACGCGTCAACCTCGTTCCTCTACCTGTACCCATCCAGTGGTATTATGATGCTTTAATAAACTGATTGAACCGATTGATGATGCATTTGTGTGGGTGTGCAGCCTATCCAATTCTTTTGGTCTACATGGTGAGCAGTCATGTTGGAACAGGAAGAGGCCATCCCCAAACTGTTCCCACAAAGTTGGAAGCATGAAATTGTCCACAATGTCTTGGTATGCTGACACCTTCAGAGTTCCCTTCACGGGAACTAAGGGGCCAAACCCAACCCCTGAACAATAACTCCACACCATAATCCCCCTCCACCAAATGATTTGTACCAGTGCACAAAGCAAGGTCCATAAAAACATGGATGAGCGAGTTTGGGGTGGAGAAACTTGACTGGCCGGCAATCATTTTGTGGAGGGGGGGTGGGGGAGATTTCATTTCTAAGAAATGTATCGGGTGAAAAAAAGTCACATTGTTTCATTTGTAACACCTAGGACAGTAATGGCGAACCTATGGCATGCGTGCACAGCTGGCACGCAGAGCCATCTCTGTGGGCACGCGAGAGGGTCCAGGTTCCAGGCGGGGAGAGTGTGGCCGCAAGCAGCGGCGAGGTGCAGGAAATTATCTGCACGAGTGAGTGGGCGGCCCCGCAGCCTCCCTGCAGAAGGCTACAGGCCTGAGAGCACGGGAGGGAGAGAAGAGCTTCACCGCTTACTTGATGGCCAAAGAGGGGTGCAGCATCCATGGAGCCTTCCGGAGCCTGGACTCCTCAAACCTCCTCTTCAACAGTGAGGCCCGGAGAACAGGCTGATTGTGGGTCCGGAAGACGAGGACAGGTGGGAGGCTCAGGCTGTGAAGGAGCCGCTGCATGGAACAGAGCAGAGAGCTCTCCTGGATCAAGAACAGAGACAGGTACCAGGCACAATTATACACTGACAACCTGCAGACAAAGACTGGGACAGGGAGGCAGAGCAGGGACTGCAGAATAGGACAGAGCTAGAGGTCTCCTCTCAGCCCCCATCTTTTTCAGTCCCCCCTCTCTGTCCCCTTCCCTCTCTCTCAAACGCCTCCCTCTCTCTCAGCCCCTCTTCCTCTCTCTCTCTGTCCCCCCTCCCTCTCTCTCTCTCTTTCAGCACCCCTCCCTCTCTCTCAGCCCCCCTCCCTCTCTCCCAACACCCCTCCCTCTCTCTCAGCCCCCCTCCCTCTCTCCCAACACCCCTCCCTCTCTCTTAGCCCCCCTCTCTCTCTCCCAACACCCCTCCCTCTCTCTCAGCCCCCCTCCCTCTCTCCCAACACCGCTCCCTCTCTCTCAGCCCCCCTCCCTCTCTCCAAACACCCCTCCCTCTCTCTCAGCCCCCCTCCCTCTCTCTCAACCCCCTCTCTCTGTTCCCCCTCTCTCTCAGCATCTGTCTCACACCCCTCTCTCTCTCTCTCTGTCCCCACTTTCTCCCACAGCTGCTCTCTCTCACCCCTCTCTCTCACACCCCTCCCTTTCTCTTACACCCCCTCTCTCTGTTCCCCCTGTCTCTCAGCATTTCTCTCACACCCCCCTCTATCTTTCACCCCCCTCTCTCTCATACACACTCCCCCTCTCACTCACACAAACCCCTCTCTTTCGCTCAGCCCCCCTCTCTCATGAATTGCCATGTTGGCACTTTGCAACACAAAACCAACTTTATTTTTTCAGTTTGTGCATTCGGGCTCAAAAAGGTTCACCATCACTGATCTAGGACATTTCCAAAGTACTAATATTTACTTATATGTTTTTAGATCTTTGTATGATGTTGTACTAATAAAAGTATGACATCATTTTAAATATATGTGTTGTAATGAGAAGTGCCCTTTAAAATCCCATTATGGGAAATTTACATTTTTTTCAGTGATAAAGGGATGTTGGCATGTAGTAGAGTACCCCCATTGCCCCCACAAAATGTATGTCTGCATGCTGTGCCTGATTTCCTTTTATTATAATTTTACCGTCTTGGCTAAACTGTACGGCTATAACCATAATGATCCAGCGTCACCCACCTAATCCTCTTTCTTGCTCCCTCAGGCTCCTCCAATCCATTATGCAGTGAGGGATGGAATCACTATGGACTCAGCTGTTACAACTTCTCTTCAGACACAAAACCATGGATCGCCTCCAAGAAAGACTGCGAGGACAAGGAGGCCCACCTGGTGGTCATTAACAGCGAGGAAGAGATGGTATGCACAGATATACACTTCCTATTAGTCCCACTGTCTGATCACATCACTGCCAGCAGTATTTGATTATTATGCTCCCAGCCTCACCCTGGGAAGAGATTGTCCAGTTTGCAGGACAACAATCTAAGCACTGGTATGCCCCGTACACACGGTCGGATTTTCCGATGGAAAATGTCCGATCGGAGCGTGTTGTCGGAAATTCCGACCGTGTGTGGGCTCCATCGGACATTTTCCATCGGATTTTCCGACACACAAAGTTTGAGAGCAGGAGATAAAATTTTCTGACAACAAAATCCGTTGTCGGAAATTCCGATCGTGTGTACACAAATCCGACGCACAAAGTGCCACGCATGCTCAGAATAAATAAAGAGATGAAAGCTATTGGCCACTGCCCCGTTTATAGTCCCGACGTACGTGTTTTACGTCACCGCATTTAGAACGATCGGATTTTCCGACAACTTTGTGCGACCGTGTGTAGACAAAACAAGTTTGAGCCAACATCCGTCGGAAAAAATCCTAGGATTTTGTTGTCGGAATGTCCGAACAAAGTCCGACCGTGTGTACGCCCTAGTAGACTGAGAGAGATTACGACTGAGCCCCCGTTCACACCTATGCGAATTAGATGCGGCTTACACCGCATCCAATTTGCAGGACATTTTAAAATACATTAATTTGAATGTATCTGGTTCACATATGTGTGTTGCATTCGCACTGCGCATTGCACAAAAAACGTGTGCGTTTTTTGGGCATTGCGGTGCGAATTACAAGCCCGTTACCTCCTATGTGAACGCATCTGATTCGCAGATGCATTGCATTCTGAACAAGGATTTTCTCCTTCTCACTACACCTCCCTCCCCCTCTCTCTGCTCACTTATCCGCAGCTACAGCGCAGAGAAGCCTTTGAACAACTGATTTTTATCTTCCCATTAAAACCTGAGCTTCAATTCGCACCGCACATGTGTGAACCCAGGCTGAGTCATGGCAAATGAAAAGTTAACCCTTTGCACACACACGGTAGCCATAACTACATGTTTTAAGAGAAATCTGCACCCTTTATAGAACCTCTTGGTGAAATTCTGACATTTAAAAAAATGTGTGTGTCACTTGCTGCCTCATCTGGACAGGAATGTAACAGAGCTTACACTGCTGAAGCTTCTTCACAGAGACAAAGTTCTTTGATTTCTAAATAGAGTGTTCAACTTCATGATGATCAAACATTGAAAAAAAAAGTGCAGGAATTATATACAGACAAAAACGAACTTTAATGGCACCCCAGTCTTAGTCCGTAGAGTTCAATATTGAGTTGGCCCACCCTTTGCAGCTATAACAGCTTCAACTCTTCTGGGAAGGCCGTCCACAAGGTTTAGGAGTGTGTCTATGGGAATGTTTGACCATTCTTCTAGAAGCACATTTGTGAGGTCGGGCACTGATGTTGGATGAGAAGGCCTGGCTCACAGTCTCCCGCTGTCCAGAAGGCTTTGGAGTGTGTCTATGGGAATGTTTGACCATTCTTCCAGAGCATTTGTGAGGTCAGGCACTGATGTTGGACGAGAAGGTATGTTTTGCAGTCTCCACTCTAATTCATCCCAAAGATGTTCTATCGGGTTGAAGTCAGGACTCTGTGTAGGCCAGTCAAGTTCCTCCACCCCAAACTCGTTCACCCATGTCTTTAGGGACCTTGCTTTGTGTACTGGTGCGCAGTCATGTTAGAACAGAAGAGGCCATCCCCAAACTGTTCCCACAAAGTTGAGCCTGGAATTGTCCAAAATGTCTTGGTATGCTGACGCCTAAATGCCGCGTACACACGGTCGGAATTTCCGACAACAAATGTTCAATGTGAGCCAGTTGTCAGAAATTCCGACCGTGTGTAGGCTCCATCACACATTTGCTGTTGGAATTTCCGACAACAAATGTTTGAGAACTGGATCTTGAATTTTCTCCAACAACAAAACTTGTTGTCGGAAATTCTGAGCGTGTGTACACAAAATTCCACGCATGCTCGGAATCAAGCAGAAGAGCCACACTGGCTATTGAACCTAATTTTCCTCGGCTCGTCATACGTGTTGTACGTCACCGCGTTCTTGACGTTCGGAATTTCCGACATCATTTGTGCGACCGTGTGTATGCAAGACAAGTTTGAGCCAACATTCGTCGGAATAGTTGTCGGAATGTCCGATCGTGTGTACGCGGCATAAGCGTTCCCTTCACTGGAACTAAGCTGCCAAGCCCAACCCCTGAAAAACGACCCCCCACCATAATCCCCCTCCACCCAATGATTTGGACCAGTGCACAAAGCAAGGTTCATAAAACATTGGTAAATGGAGCTGGGCGCATTGATTAGGGGGGCGGTGCCCACGCGCCCCTAATAGAGCAGCCGCCACTGCAATCCAGTGCTCCTCATTTCTTTTAGTGTTACAATGAAGACTTGGTGGAGGTTCTAGTTCTTTCCTGGTATATTAAAAAGTAGAAAGAAAACGTTTTGGCTGGAGTTCTAGCCAGGCCACTGGCATGTTTAGGAGGTCAGCACAGGAAAACTTACATTCTTCTCTAATTATAGTGACCTACACATTCTTGGAAACAGCTAGATGGTGGGGAGTAACACTGAAGAAGGAACATGGGAGGGAGGGAAAAAATGGGTAACCCCAACGCAACAAGGGGGCAGCAACTCCCCTCCCTCCCACCAAAAACTGAAGGGACTTTAAATGTGCCAAAACAATGGAGAGACAAAGCAGGGAAAAACCAAACTTAAAGTGACTGTAAAGTCTTGTTTTTGTTTTGTTTTTTCTATAAAAATACCAAACATGTTATACTTACCTGGTTTGTGCAGTGGTTTTGCACAGAGCAGCCAGGATCCTCCTCTTCTTGGGTCCCTCTTCTGTGCTCCTGGCCCCTGCCTCCTGTTGCGTGCCCCCCACAGCAAATAGCCTACTATGGGGGCACCTGCCACGTATACCTGGTGGGTAAAGCCTGGTCTATGCAGAGGCCTCTTTTACCCCTCTGACTCGGGGGGCCCCCCTGGTAGAGTATGCAGGTGGCGAGTCGCACTGGTGCCAGGTAAACGTGCTTGCTTGCTGCTGGTGGAGTAGTACAATGGATATATGGTTTAAATATTCTGAGCTTACCCAAAACAGTAGTGTGAACGTGATTATGTTTAATAACAAAGAATATGTGAATATATAAAAAATTATTAAAATGTGTGAAAAAATATATATTATAACGTGAGTATACTTATTTAGCAGAAATAAATAAATGTGAATGTATAAAAATTAATACATTTATGAAAAAAAAATATATATAATGTGAAAAAATATTTTCCCCCAAAAAATGTTATATATATATATATATATATATATATATATATATATATATATATATATATATATATATATATATTAGCGCTGGTGAATTTTTAATCTACCACTTATATGTAAATTTAGTGGGTCATCTGTTCTGTACATAGTTCAGATTTAATCTATAGCTAAATTAGCTTCTTTTCCAGCCTTGGTTGTGTTGCGTGCAGTTCCACTCTGTCGTCTGTAGAAGTCGGTGTCACTACAGACCGGAGTTGGTAGGCAACAGACTGAGGTGTATTGAGTGCTCTTCTTTCTCAGAAGTAACTCGGCGGTGCATTCTGGGAAGGGGTATTTAAGGGACAGACGCCATATTTCTTGGTGTCTTTCTTTCCACCTGCTGGCCCTCCTGGCCGACAGGTATGTGCTAGGAGTCCTACCTCGTGGTCCTCCGGGCCAGAGGACTGCTTTGCTGCAGCGTATGGGTGAGCCCAGAAGTCTGTCTGGGGCTTACTACAACTGTTGCAGAGATGGTCCTGTGCTGTCTGTCCTGTGGGAAGAAGCCTGACAATTGAGAAGAATCCAGGGGAGGACCCGTCTTATGCCCCGTACACACGGTCGGATTTTCCGATGGAAAATGTCCGATCGGAGCGTGTTGTCGGAAATTCCGACCGTGTGTGGGCTCCATCGGACATTTTCCATCGGATTTTCCAACACACAAAGTTTGAGAGCAGGAGATAAAATTTTCCCACAACAAAATCCGATTGCGTCAATTCCCGAGCGTGTGTGGCCTGTTCCGACGCACAAAGTGCCACGCATGCTCAGAAGAAATTCCGACATGGAACAGCTCGGTCTGGTAAAATGAGCGTTCGCAATGGATACAGCACTTTCGTCACGCTGCAATGTTAAAAATGGTTTAATACAGCGTACTCTCTTCTTCTTCTTCTTTATAATGTGACAAGAATTAAGTAGTTTTGCTGCTCATATTCACACACACTTCTCACAAACTTATTTCTTTACTATTTTTCGGGATTCCCTCAATATATTTTGATATATCTTGATTTGTCACATCTGACATAATTTTTTTTTTTTTTTGGTTTTTAAGGCCAATTATTTTTTTTAGGGTTTGTATTTTTTTCAAGGCGTATTTTTGGTTTTTGGGATTTTTATTTGTACTTTTATGTGAAAATTTGTGTGTGTGTTTTTTGGGTCAAGTTACCACAACACCATTGATATGTTTTTCTATTTAATCTGTAGGAGATTGTTTGGTGTTGTTGTCCCTTGTTAATTTCACATTTTATGTTAGAAATGTACCTGAATCGTCACCAACAAACTGTCCTTTTTGAATGAAAACACACACAGGAGAGTATAATTTCCCCAAAAAAAACTTTTATTAAGGGGTCACAACTAAACAAAGAGGGAGGTAACGCTGGAGAAACTGTAGAAATTGGCGAAGCCTGGGACCCCAAGGGCAGACATCAATAATTTTCACGCAAAATTGGTGGCCCGAGGAGTCCTTATCCAAGGGAGGGCAGTCTGGTCCAGAAGTCCCAGAGATCCGGAAAGCAGCAGATGACATCTGTGTCCCCAGGCTGTGGTCATACGAGAGACTGCAGCTTTTGTTAGATCAGACTGAACCCAGGGTCATCACTTTTGGTCTTCCTTCCACGCTTCCTTCCACGCTGTGGCTGTGGTGGGGGAGTTGTGGCAGCAGGAGGAGGAGGATGGTCCAACTCACTCACGTCAGTCTTGGGTGTTAGTTCCCCACTCACCCCCTTTCTTAGGACTTTATAAAGCAGGTCCTCACATAGTTTGCGTTGACCCTCCTGCATGCCCTGCAGTTTGGTGGCAGCCATGCAGGCAAAGGCCTCTTCAGGAGTGGGGGTGGCTCGGAGGGATGCAGAAGCCTCCTGAATGAGCCTGAGGGCAGAATCCTGCATGGGAGTCGTCTTACTCTCTCTTTTGTATGGAAGGCGGAGGGGAGGAACCTGCGATTCAGTCAGGCTGCGACTGGTCCCAGGCTTCTCTTGGCTGACACTTAGCCCCGCCTCCTCCTGGCTGCCACTAATCCCCGCCTCCTCCTGGCTGTCACATTCCACAGCCTCCTCCTGGCTGAGGTCTTCCTGTGTATGAAAAAGGGACATAGTTTTAGTATTTTATTCATCAATCACACACAATTTTCACCTCCTGACTGTTGCAAATTGAATGTTCTCAAATATAACAGACTATCATTCTGCACCCAGCATTTTTCATTCTTGTCCCAATTATTTTTGCCCACTACTGTCTATTGATTTGTAAAACACTTTTTTCAATCAGCAATTGGTGATCAATAATAACATCTAGTAAACATCATTTCTTTATTGACAAGAAATCTGTAGAAGAATACTATACCTGACTCCAGCTGGGCTCCTCCACTTCTTCCTGGCTGGAAGGCCCAGGTTGGACATCGGAAGCCTCAGCTGCGGTGGAAGGAAGAGTGGAAGGAAGAGTAGAGAGTGATTCCCTGACTCCAGTGTGGTCAGACAGAAATCGCAGTCTCTCGTAGTACCACAGCCTGGGGACATAAACGTCATCTGCTGCAGCTCCGGATCTCTGGGAATCTGTGACCTTCTTGTGCTCCCTAAGATAAGTGCTCCTCAGGCCACCAATTTTGGTTTTTAAATATGGGATGGTTACTGTGGGGACCACCGGCGTCACGAACTCCAGCAGTTTCTCCAGTGCTGCCTGCCTCTTTTGTTTATTGTTGTAATGTGGGTATCTCACCTGCCACAGACAGGGCAGCTCCCTGTACTTGTCTATGAACAGGGGGAGGAAGATGTGGTCATTGAAGCCATCCATTTTATCTGCAAGACACAACACAAGACAAACCCTAATGTCAGGCCAAACTCCCCTAATCTTGTTACAATATAGGCTTCCATTTCGAAGCAGTATAGGACCAAGTTTAGATCTTACCTTTGTTATCACGATCGGCGCTTTCGATGCTCCTTCCTCCGCTCACAGATCGTACGTAATACGCACGCGTGTTACGCTTTATACACACTGCGCATGCGTGTAACTCCGCCCGCCCCTGACGTTCTTTCGAGTCTATTCCCCGCCCCTTTTCATTCTGTGCAGTGAGGGAAGAGCACATGGCGGATAGACAGCAGGTGCGTGCTAATTACAGGAACGAGGAGGAGGAGGAAAGCCCAGATCCGGACACATCCCGATCCAGTAGGAGATTTAAGGCCTCAAATATGTCCTTTGGGGAGATGTTGGAGATGGTGGACATCCTGAAGAAGGCCGACTATGATGGAAATTATGGACCTTACCCCAACCCCAATGTCAGAAAGGCCAAGATCATGGCGAAAGTGGTCAGGAGTCTGCACCGGAATTTCGGGGTACGACGATCGAAAGATCAGCTCAGAAAGCAGTGGTCGGACCTGAAATTATGAGAACATGAGCAGTACAGAAAGATCCGGAGAGTGCTGCAAAAAAGTAAGTAGTTGTGCTGTGTTCCTATTCTTTTTGTGTTTATTACGTTCGTGCTGCTCCATGTGCTTTTCTTAAAAGTGTACATTTTAAAATGGCAGCTTTCATGTTCATGGGCACATTATTCGTTCGTATCAAACATTTTTCTTTCGGCCTATAAAACACCATTGTTTTGGCCATATGCATTTGGCCACATTTTTTACGCCCTACTTGTATGAAACTAATTTGGTTGTGTAGATGGCTTTGTTACTAGAATGAAATGCAAACTAGATTCTGTGTAAGGAGAGGACACTGAGCAGCTGTTTTCACATCTGGACACTGGAGCACTAGTGTGGGACCCCAGAACACCATTTTTATTAGGGGGGCCACACAGGTGCTCCAGTGTATACTATAGGTGTGACTCCATCTGTGAAGCTTGTACCAAACAGGTAAAGTATTGCAGCTTGACAAAGGACACTGAAAATGCTACATTTTGGAATTCTGCCAAAATAGACAATTGTACCCCACTTCCAAGCAATGTTTCCTATTTATAGTTCTGCCATCAAATATCTGTGTGCTAAGTATACCATTTTTGTTTTACATAGGGGAGAAAAGACTCTGAGGACACCCCTCATCCGAGGAGACCACAGACCCCCCACCTCTGGAAGAAGGGGAAATACCCCCAACCCAAGAAGAGCAGGAGGAAGAAGTTGTGGTGGAAATTGTCACCACAACAGGTGAGTGTCTGCGACCACAGGCTCAGGTAAGAGATGGATGCCGGCATATTTTTGATACCTGTTTTTGTTTGGTTTCTCTCTTTTTAGGTGATCGTGATGTTGTGGATCCAGATCCTTTCACATCAGAAAGTGCCCAGATCCTGATCGGGGAGATCATGGGGTGTAATTTAGAATTGGAAAACCTCAAGAAAAAAAAATCAATGATGTTATTCAAAAAAATAAAAACATCATTGATGTTTTGGGGCGAGTTTAAAACCCCTCCAAATCCCTTTGTTTTTTTGTGTGCTACTATGTTAAAAATGTTTCAGCAATTTTTAGAAAAGCCAAATTTGGAGGATGCACACAGTGTGCCAACATGTGCTATCTGCTATCACGGGAGATCAATGGACGCGTTTTGGCCGTGCAACCCCTTCCTCAATAATAAAGTAGCTGAGAGGAAGGTGTTCGTCCCCCAAAACACGTCCCTTGATCCCCCCTGATGGCAGCTAGCACATGTTGACATTGGCAAATTTGTGTGCATCTTCCAAATTTGGCTTTTCCTGGGGTGACTTCACCCCATCTGAACGCAATATCAAACACAGTTCCTAAATACTCATGTCTGATATTGCCTTCAAGTTCTACCTTATGTGAACTTTGTAAGTTCAAGATTTGTGTCTTTCTTGTTGGTTTTACACAGGCCTGTTTTATCTTAAATGGACATTTCTATTTTTTTATAATGCCACCCCAAAAATTGTTATACAACAAACATGTAGGTTTGTTTTAAAAACCTTTTCTAAATGCACATGTGATTGTGCAGGTATTAAAAAGATTGTTAATCAAGAATGTGTGGATTATTGTATCAACGCTACAACACTTTTGTGGTGATATAATTGCTGCTTTCTGTGAAAATGGTGGTTATTTCCTAAGGGCAAATCCTCTTTGCACTACAAGTGCAGTTTCAGTGCAGTTTCAAGTGCACTATAATAATATGTAAATGTCACCAACGATTTGCTTTTTTTTTGTTTTTATTTGATAAAGGCATCACAAGTTGTCTGGGATATTGATGGCCCCCCTACCCGCAAAGAACTCAAGGTATCTTAACCGGACATCACGGGCACTCAGGGAGTGCAAGCCAGGACGGCCACTTTCAAACGCCGTCAGGGTTGTTTCATTTAGAATTCCGGCCTCAGGCCCAACTGAGCCAGCATAATTGGCAGAATGTTGGCGTAAAAAGTTATATGATTAAGTTTATATGGATAGGTGTCAGAAATAGGCGGAACCGGCTGGCCATGATTCCAAATGTGTTCTCCACCACTCTTCTGGCTCTGGCCAGCCAGTAATTAAAAACCCTCTGTTTCGGGGTGAGGGTCCTCATCGGGAATGGCCGCATAAGATGGTCCCCCAGCGCAAATGCTTCATCCGCAACGAAGACGAATGGGAGTCCTTCCACATTCTCTTCTGGAGGTGGCAAGTCCAAGCTGCCATTCTGGAGATGCCTGTAAAACTCAGTCTGGGCAATGACTCCACCATCGGACATCCGGCCATTCTTCCCCACGTCCACATACAGGAAGTCGTAATTAGCCGACACCACCGCCAACATCACAATACTATTGAACCCCTTGTAATTATAATAGTACGACCCCGAGTTGGGTGGTGGGACGATGTGGACGTGTTTCCCATCAATTGCCCCTCCGCAGTTAGGAAAGTCCCACTGCTGGGCAAAGTGGGAGGCCAAAGTCTGCCATTCCTGTGGCGTGGAAGGAAACTGTTGAGGAAAACAAAAAAAACTTAGTATTTTTGCACATAAACATGGAAAGCAGATTAGACACAAACATTCTTGGCCAACATCCAGATAACATTTATTAAGGGGAATTTGACAACACCAAATTATAAGGTACACCTATCATATCCCCCCCCCTCTCATGGGCCATTAATAACATTATAGGGGGGGGGATCTTGGACAGGTAACCCTCTTCACTTCATTGAGAGATGAATGCCTAAATAGAGGGTATTACTTGGAACAGTCCCTCCTTAGTTACACTATTGGCAGCCCACTGGACAGGTAAGAAGTGTCAGAATACAAAGATATAAATACACACTGTACACATTTGAGCACATTTGGACATTCTGCTATTACCTATCAAGATAATAATAGGATACAAAAACTTTAACCACTTGAGCCCCGGACCATTATGCTGCCTAAGGACCAGAGGTCTTTTTCCAATTTGGCACTGCGTTGCTTTAACTGCTAATTGCGCAGTCATGCAATGCTGTACCCAAACGAAATTTGCGTCCTTTTCTTCCCACAAATAGAGCTTTCTTTTGATGGTATTTGATCACCTCTGCGGTTTTTATTTTTTGCGCTATAAACGGAAAAAGACCGAAAATTTTGAAAAAAAATGATATTTTCTACTTTTTGTAATAAAAAAAATCCAATAAACTCAATTTTAGTCATACATTTAGGCCAAAATGTATTCGGCCACATGTCCTTGGTAAAAAAAATGTCAATAAGCGTATATTTATTGGTTTGCGCAAAAGTTATAGCGTCTACAAACTAGGGTACATTTTCTGTAATTTACACAGTTTTTAGTTTATGACTGCCTATGTCATTTCTTGATGTGCTAAAATGGCAGGGCAGTACAAAACCCCCCCAAATGACCCCATTTTGGAAAGTAGACACCCCAAGGAAATTGCTGAGAGGCATGTTGAACCCATTGAATATTTATTTTTTTTGTCCCAAGTGATTGAATAATGACAAAAAAAAAAAAAATATTTACAAAAAGTTGTCACTAAATGATATATTGCTCACACAGGCCATGGGCCTATGTGGAATTTCACCCCAAAATACATTCTGCTGCTTCTCCTGAGTATGGGGATACCACATGTGTGGGACTTTTTGGGAGCCTAGCCGCGTACGGGGCACCGAAAACCAATCACCGCCTTCAGGATTTCTAAGGGTGTAAATTTATGATTTCACTCTTCACTGCCTATCACAGTTTCGGAGGCCATGGAATGCCCAGGTGGCACAAACCCCCCCCAAATGACCCCATTTTGGAAAGCAGACACCCCAAGCTATTTGCTGAGAGGCATATTGAGTCCATGGAATATTTTATATTTTGACACAAGTTGCGGGAATGTGACACATTTTTTTTTTTTTTTTTTTGCACAAAGTTGTCACTAAATGATATATTGCTCACACAGGCCATGGGCATATGTGGAATTGTACCCCAAAATACATTTAGCTACTTCTCCTGAGTATGGGGATACCACATGTGTGGGACTTTTTGGGAGCCTAGCCGTGCACGGGACCCCGAAAACCAATCACCGCCTTCAGGATTTCTAAGGGTGAAAATTTTTGATTTCTTTCTTCACTGCCTATCACAGTTTCGGAGGCCATGGAATGCCCAGGTGGCACAACCCCCCCCCAAATGACCCCATTTTGGAAAGTAGACACCCCAAGCTATTTGCTGAGAGGCATGGTGAGTATTTTGCAGCTCTCATTTGTTTTTGAAAATGAAGAAAGACAAGAAAAAACTTTTTTTTTTTTTCTTTTTTCAATTTTCAAAACTTTGTGACAAAAAGTGAGGTCTGCAAAATACTCACTATACCTCTCAGCAAATAGCTTTGGGTGTCTACTTTCCAAAATGGGGTCATTTGGGGGGGTTTTGTGCCACCTGGGCATTCCATGGCCTCCGAAACTGTGATAGGCAGTCAAGAGTGAAATCAAAAATTCACGCCCTTAGAAAGCCTGAAGGCGGTGCTTGGTTTTCGGGGTTCCGTACGCGGCTAGGCTCCCAAAAAGTCTCACACATGTGGTATCCCCGTACTCAGGAGAAGCAGCAGAATGTATTTTGGGGTGTAATTTCACATATTCCCACGGCATGTTTGAGCAATATATCATTTAGTGACAATTTTGTGAAAAAAAAAAAAAAATTGTCTCTTTCCCGCAACTTGTGGCGCAATATAAAATATTCCATGGACTCGACATGCCTCTCAGCAAATAGCTTGGGGTGTCTACTTTCCAAAATGGGGTCATTTGGGGGGGGTTTGAACTGTCCTGGCATTTTATGCACAACATTTAGAAGCTTATGTCACACATCACCCACTCTTCTAACCACTTGAAGACAAAGCCCTTTCTGACTCTTATTGCTTACATGAAAAAGTTTTTTTTTTTTGCAAGAAAATTACTTTGAACCCCCAAACATTATATATTTTTTTTAAAGCAAATGCCCTACAGATTAAAATGGTGGGTGTTTCATTTTTTTTTTTTCACACAGTATTTGCGCAGCGATTTTTCAAACGCATTTTTTGGGGAAAAAACACACTTTTTTAAATTTTAATGCACTAAAACACACTATATTGCCCAAATGTTTGATGAAATAAAAAAGATGATCTTAGGCCGAGTACATGGATACCAAACATGACATGCTTTACAATTGCGCACAAACGTGCAGTGGCAACAAAATGAATACATTTTTAAAAGCCTTTAAAAGCCTTTACAGGTTACCACTTTAGATTTACAGAGGAGGTCTACTGCAAAAATTACTGCCCTCGATCTAACCTTCGCGGTGATACCTCACATGCATGGTGCAATTGCTGTTTACGTTTGACGACAGACCGCCGCTTGCGTTCGCCTTAGCGCGAGAGCAGGGGGCGACAGGGGTGCTTTTTTTTTTTTTTTTTTTATTTTTTCTTATTTTTTTGCTTTTTTATCTTATTTTTAAACTGTTCCTTTCATTTTTTTTTTTCTAATCATTTTTATTGTTATCTCGGGGAATGTAAATATCCCCTATGATAGCAATAGGTAGTGACAGGTACTCTTTTTTGAAAAAATTGGGGTCTATTAGACCCTAGATCTCTCCTCTGCCCTCAAAGCATCTGACCACACCAAGATCGGTGTGATAAAATGCTTCCCCAATTTCCCAATGGCGCTATTTACATCCGGCGAAATCTAAGTCATAAAATGCTCGTAGCTTCCGGTTTCTTAGGCCATAGAGATGTTTGGAGCCACTCTGGTCTCTGATCAGCTCTATGGTCAGCTGGCTGAATCACCGGCTGCATTTTCAGGTTCCCTGTTGAGACAGGAGAGCCAGAGAAAAACACGGAAGACGGTGGGGGGGGGGCATTCCCTCCCACGGCTTGTAAAAGCAGTCTAGAGGCTAATTAGCCACTAGGATTGCTTTTACATGAAAGCCGACCGCTGGCTGAAAAGAATGATACCAAGATGATACCTAAACCTGCAGGCATCATTCTGATATAACCACTCAAAGTTGTGAATAGCGTACCTGAAGACAAAAAAATGGTTAACAATAAAGCACAGTAAACGGTAAAGTATAAAAAATTGCATACCTGAAAAGCAAACATGATAAAACATAATAACAATAAAACATTGCAGAATAGAATACAGTAAATAAGAGCAGAACAATAGAGAAAATAGAGAGAGAGAGAACAATAAAACGACAACTATTTTTTTTTTATTTTATATATATTTTTTTTTTTTTTTTTTTTTTTACACTTTTTTTGTAACTAACTTTTATAACTGTAACCAGTTCCAGGTTCGGGTCTCTCAAAATGCGATGGCATCTTGGGAGACCCTGTGAAAGTGTGCCTAGTCTGTGCAATGCTGTACCCTACGCTAATACTCAACTAGTACATAGTAGCGTTCAAAACATTCACCAATGCAAAGACCAGGATTGTCAGGACAGGAGGGACAATAATAGCGGGTGTCACGCCTATATCCGCGCTTGCTGCAGACACGACATCTTTTTTGGGGGGGTTCGTTGGGTAGGGGTACTCGGGAGGACATAAAAATGCCTCTCATGCAGCCGACTGCATTTGATTGGGGATGTGAATGGGGGAAGTACGGGCGCTGCAGAAGCGGTGGGTTCCCAATTAGGATTGGCGAATGCAGCAGGAAGGGCATTATGGGCACGACGGGCCTGTGTTTGTCTTTTTGGTGGCAGCGGGACACTACTTGTGATTGCCACCTCACCAGCTTGAACTGCACTTATGGGACTCGCCACGTCACCAAGTGTTACTGCAGTGCTGGTTTGACTACGACCGGGGTGTACTAGGCCGCTGGTGCTTGCCAGTTCCCCAAAACGCTACCAAAAAAACTGTTAGCGATCGCAGGGATCAGGCCTGACTCTGCGAACGCTGCAGTTATGCGTTTAGTGTTTTAGTAAGTGACAGTGATCGATCGATACTGCACTTGGGTGGGCTGGGCTGGGCCGGGCGGAGGGGCAAAACGCAGGTGCTAGCAGGTATCTGGGCTGATCCCGCTAACACTGCGTTTTTGGGAACCCTAAACTGCTGGGGACGCTAGTATAGATCTGATCGGATCAGATATTGATCCGTTCAGATACTATACCACTAAGGGAGGTGTATGCTGCGTGCATGGGTGTTAGTGCTACTGGCGCTAACCTGACGCTGCCTGGGGCTGGTGCTTGCCAGTTCACCAAAATACTACCAAAAAAACTGTTAGCGATCGCAGGGATCAGGCCTGACTCTGCGAACGTTGCAGTTATGCGTTTAGTGTTTTGTAAGTGACAGTGATCGATCGATACTGCACTTGGGTGGGCTGGGCGGAGGGGCAAAACGCAGGTGCTAGCAGGTATCTGGGCTGATCCCGCTAACACTGCGTTTTTGGGAACCCTAAACTGCTGGGGACGCTAGTATAGATCTGATTGGATCAGATATTGATCCGATCAGATACTATACCACTAAGGGAGGTGTATGCTGCGTGCGTGGGTGTTAGCGCTACTGGCGCTAATCTGACGCTGCCTGGGGCGACGCATATCACCGCCGGGCGATCAGGGGGCTAAACCTTTATTCGGTAATAAACGGCGGGTGCCCTGACACTATAAAAAATAAACGAACTAACCAGCGTCACCCGTAACGGTTATACGGTGATCAGTGGTGAAAGGGTTAACTAGGGGGCCATCAAGGGGTTAAAACATTTATTCGGTAGTATATGGGGGTCCCTGACGCTATAAAACGCTGACGGCGAACCTAAATATTTACGTCCCTAACTAGCGTCACCAGCGACACTAATACAGCGATCAGAAAAATGATCGCTTAGTGACACTGGTGACAGGGGGTGATCAAGGGGTTAAAACTTTATTAGGGGGGGTTAGGGGGGTACCCTAGACCTAAAGGGGGGTAACAGTATCTGTCCCAACACTGTAACTGTCACAAACTGGCACTATGCAGTAATCAGAAAAAAAAAACAAAAAAAAAACAAAAAACTGCTGTTGTCAGTTTGTGACAGGGAGGGGGGGGGTGATCGGGGGGGGATCGGGGGGGGATCGGGGGGCGATCGGGGGGGGATCGGGGTGTTTAGTGTGCCTGGCATGTTCTACTGTGTGTGTGTGTGTTGGTGCACTCATTCACATGTCGTCTCTCCTCGGGCCGGAACGGAAATTACCGAGCCGAGGAGAGATGACATCATTTCCTTTGCTGCTGTTTAGCATACAGCAGCAAAGGAATGATTCGATTGGCCGGCGGCGATCGCGAGGGGGGGGCCACGAACGGATGGTCTCCCCCTCACCTCTGATCGCCGCTGGACAAAAGACGACCGCCTCGGGCACCGGGGGGGGGGTCCGATCGGACCCCCCACCCGCGGAAGGCAAATCACGTACATGTACGTGATTTTGCCTGTCCGTGCCACCTTGCCGATGTACATCGGCGTGAGGCGGTCGTCAAGTGGTTAAACAGTACCATTTGAAAGTATACAGGCAGACCCTTGCATGACCTGTGAAGGACTTAAAGCCCCAGTCCCCTTAACCACCCCCTTAGACATGATCAAAACCCCTCCACTTCACCCCACAAAAGACGTGACAAGGTGCTGGAGTAAATGGCCTTGACGGCCTTTTATTAACAAAATATAAAATTAAATAAATAACATTTTAAATAACTTTTTACTAATAAACTTTATCAGTACTTATTAGGGTCTGGGAGGGGAACCCACCCACAGGTCACTGTAAAAACTTTGTAAAAAACTTTTTGGTCTCCAGTCGCAAACCCCAGACTGTGAGACAGTAAACAACCTTCCCCAGTGACCTAACTTTACCCCTTCCGGGTTAACACCTCGTAACCGGAAGGTACATAACAAAGCCCATATTACATATGGGTACCAACCATGTAAAAACACCATAACATAAATCTCCTCCTCCTCACAGACCCAAGCCACTGCCACCGCACGCAAGGGGTAAAGCCTTACCCTTGCGCGCACCTCCAAACCCTCAAAGCCCGCTGTACCCCATCCTGCAATCCTAACGCCCAAAGGTCGGTACCTACTTCAGTAAGGTGCACCCCATCACTCCTCAGGTATCTCCACGTATCCACCTCCAACTCTCTATGTCGTATGGTGACCCCCCCATTACGCATAACGAACCTGCTAACTTCCTTGTTTACCTTAACTCGGGCCCTGTCAACCTTTTTATCAGACAGCGCCCACCGCCATGTCGTCCTCCCCACCATATCTGACCACACTATCACCATGCCAGGAAATGATGCCTGTAAGCGTAAAAAATCGCACTTGATGTCTCGTATCAGATCCCTCATGGACCTGACCCCCATGTCGTTCCCCCCCACATGCAGCACTAACACATCCGGTGCCCTGTCCCAACGAGCAAATTTGTGGACCTCTGACCTTACCCTGTTCCACAGCATGCCCGGAAGCCCGATCCACCTGACCCGTGCCTCCTGTCTCGGGATACCTAGTTGCCTACCATTCGGCCGAACGTCGGCCCTTTTTGCCCCCCAGAAAACGAAGGAGTGGCCCAAAATCCAAACCAGGGGAACCGAGCAACCTGTAAAGCAAGATTGACAACAAAACAATAAGTACCCCCAACCTTACAACTCTATCCCCTAACTGAAAAAACCTTCCCAACCCCAGCCTACAATAACTGTGGACGTATATAAAGCTTAAATCTGTCTGAGTCCCACCTGCCAATGCGCTTCACTGTTTCAAAACTGAGCCCCGCCCTGGCCGCCTCTGTAGCAGCTCCTATGCGGAAAGAGTGGGATGAGTACCTGGCAGGGTCGTGCCCGGCCGCCGATAAACATTTTTTGAATACTGCTGCAAATTGAAATTTCGACAAGGACGATCCATCTGCATGAATCAAAAAGGGGCCCGGTAATCGCGGACGCCTATCCCTGAACCATGCCACCGCTGCTACCGGACAAATGTGGGACCCCGCAATCCGGAAAACTTCCAATTGCGCTCCCTTCCCAATCTGATCAGTTTTAGACCTTTTAATCCGTATCCTAACTGAATCGGTTGAAAACTCCAGGTCATCGCATTGCAGCCCCCCTGTGGCCCGTTTGGACGGGCTGACCAATTCACTTACCCGTAACGCCCCGAAAAACGCTAAGGCAAAAGCCGCCCGGAATAACGCGCTTTCGAACTCAGAACTACAAATAAACGAAACCTGGCGAAATAGGCCGTGTAAAATGTCAAACGACACTGGGCGTCGACCATCACTCTTCCTATGCTCCTTCCTGTAGCCTTTCACTGCTTGTTTCACCCAGAAGTCTTTTGTGTGGTCGCGAAGCCCTTGCAACTTAAAAAGAAAGGCCAAACCTGCCAGTTTCCTATCGATGGCAGCTGCTGAGATGCCCCTCTCAAAACCCATGTTAATGAAATAAAGAATCGCCTGCGGAACCTCCCGGCCCACAGGGTCTATTTTCAGCCCATTTAAGCATGCCAGCCAGTCTTGCCATACCTTGGAATAAGCGTCCCAAGTGGCCTTACTCACGGAGTGTTGAATCCACCTTGCCACGTTCCCAAGGCAACCTTCCATATCCAGTCCGGGCAGGTAACCCCCTGCTGCTCCGCGTCTGGTGCCAACTCCCGAAACCTGTCCCACTGAAAACGAGACAGTGCATCAGCTAAAGTGTTCTCAACCCCTGGTAAGTGTACAGCGTAGATGAAAACATTCAATTTCAAACAGCGCAATACTAAATACCTCAGCAACCTGACCACTGGCATGGACTTTGCTGACAAACGGTTAATCACCTGAACAACGCCTAAGTTGTCACAGTTGAGCCGCACTTTCAGGTTACGGAAAGACTCCCCCCAAATTTCCATTGCCACCACAATTGGAAACAGCTCCAGTAGCACCAGGTTCTTCAGGAACCCAGCCTCCACCCAAGTAAGGGGCCAGCGGGCCGCGCTCCAAGATCTTTGGAAAACAGCACCATAGCCCGTAGAGCCGGCCGCATCCGTAAATAATTCCAGGTCCCAATTACTGATGGGGCCTGACATCCAAAGAGCCCGCCCGTTGAATGATTCCAGGAATGCATACCATACCTGCAAGTCCTCCCTATGGTCGCTGTTAAGCGTCACAAAGTGATTAGGGGCGGTGACCCCTGCAGTCGCTGCCGACAACCGCCGGCAAAAGACCCTGCCCATGGGAATTATTCGGCAAGCAAAATTTAGCTTGCCCAATAACGATTGTAGCTGCCTCAATTGCAACTTGCGCTTCCCAATGGTGCCACGCACCTCTGCCTTGAGCGCTTCAAGCTTGTCCAACGGCAGGCGGCACTCCATTCCCATGGAATCTACCTCAATTCCCAGGAAAACAATATTGGACGAAGGGCCCACTGTTTTTTCCGGCGCTAATGGGACCCCGAAACGCTCTGCTATGTGCTGTAACGTGCCCAATAAGACTGCACAGATGTTGGACCCAGCTGGGCCAACACAAAGGAAGTCATCCAGGTAGTGGATGACTGAATTTATACCAGAAACGTCCCGTACCACCCATTCCAGAAACAAACTGAACTTCTCAAAGAAAGTGCAGGAGATGGAACACCCCATCGGGAGGCAGCGATCTACATAGTACGCCCCATCCCATATGCAGCCTAGCAAACGGAAACTTTCCGGGTGAACTGGCAAAAGCCGAAAGGCAGATTCAATATCTGCTTTCGCCATGAGTGACCCCCGGCCGTAGCGACGGACCCATGATATCGCTGCATCAAATGAAGTGTACGTAACTGCACACTCCTCCGGCGCAATCGAATCATTGACTGAACCACCCTTTGGAAAAGAAAGGTGGTGAATCAACCTGAATTTATTTGGCTCCTTTTTTGGAACCACTCCCAATGGGGATACAACCAATCCCGGAAGTGGGACTAAAGTGAAAGGGCCGGCCATGCGCTCTAACTGTATTTCCTTTTCCAATTTTTCTGACACCACCTTCGGATGCATGAGGGCCGAGCGTAAATTTTTTGCTATGGGCGGTGCAGCTTCCAAAGAACACGGTATCTTGAAACCGCTCGTGAAACCTAAATCTAATAGCTGGGCCGCGCTTTTATCGGGATACCTATTGAGGAAAGGTCGCATCCTTTCCACCGGCACCGGCGTCGTCCCTGTTGTTCGCAGACTCTCCGCCACACCCCTTACCTCTTCTAAAGCACTTTGACAGTGCGTGAGAGCCCCCGCAACCGGAGCATGTATGCTTGAAGCGACAGTTTGTTCCGAACTTACAGGTGCCCTCATTAAACTGCCAGCAGAAGCCCCATTTCTTCTCGGTCGGTTGTCCTGGAGCAGCGTTACCTCCGACCCCTGCCTGAAAAAACTGGTTCGGAGCCCTCGCAGCGGTCATAAGTTTCATCCACAAGCTGATATCCTTATGATCCCAGCGTAGTGAAGGTCTGACGGCCATCCGTTGCCTGAACTGCTCGTCGTATCGCAGCCATGCCACTCCGCCGTATGTCCGATGCGCCTCACTAATGGCATCCAAATAAACGAATAAGGCCGAATCTACGCTAACCGCGGCCGTTGGTGTAGGCGCCCTCACCGCAGCCGCCTCTCTTACCTGCGGCGTCGCCCACGCCCGCGCCGGTGCCGACTTGTCCCCCGTCGTCGGCTCAAAGCGCTGTACTAAATCCCGCAAACCAGCCAATAAATCCTGCAGGCCTGTACTGCTCGCCCCCTCTCGTGACTCACTTGGTTGTTCTGCGGGCGGCCTAACCACACTCCCCCCTGCCAAATTACCACCCCCCGTGGAACCCTCTTTCCTGCCTTGCTCTAATAACTTTGCTAACAAAGAAGTAATGGATAAATTAGAGCTACACTCACCAGGCTGCCCAGGACTGGGCCCACCAGCCGCCACTCCGGAATCCACCGCTGACGCTTGTCCCTGGACTTCGTCCCTCTCTGAACCGGACAGCTCCCCTTCCGATCTGTCGCTGACCTCATCTGGACGGACGACCATGGGCTGCACTCCAGAGGAACCCGCTCTGGCTGCTGGGGGTCTGCGTTGCTGCTCTCGTCCTGTTCTTTGCGATGAAACGCCAGACCCGTGACCAGTCCGCCTGGATGGACTTCTGCGCTGCCGCCCGGACTGGGCCCCTGCTGTACTCCCTCCGCCTCTGCTCACCAACGACACCGCGCTCTTTACGGCCCTTCCTCTGGACGGTGCAGGGCTGCTGGTCGCCTCGGCCACCTGGCCAGCCCCCCGATTAGCAGATGACGAACGCCGTCCGCGCAGGTCGCTCGAAGCCCCTTGCGACTCACCAGCTGACTGCCCCTGGTATCTGCGACGAGCTAAAGGGGGGGGAACCGTGGGTTGCGCTGGTCTCTCCCGTCCCTGCACTCCGGCCCCTCCGCTGTGTCCTCTTGCCATCACCTCTTTTGGTTACTCGAGCCTGCTGATCACTGGGGGGCGGCTGGGTCGATCCTCCTCTATCCTTTTGCTGTGGCCCCTGACCCCTGGGAGCAGGGTCAGGGCTGAAGCGCTCTGGCGGCCTGGAACGGCGTGCACGTGGAGCCTCCATGGCCCCCCCGCTCGTAGTAGCTGCGTCCTCCGACCGGATGGCTGCCAACTGAGCCTGCAGCCAGTCCGCCCCTTGTGCTGCCGCCGCTGCTCTGAGCTGTGATACTATCATCTCCGCCGTTAGATCAGCCATTATAAAGATAATCAGTGGAGCGATGGGAGCGCGTGTAGGAATCTTTTCCCCGTCGCTCTCCACTGACGTCACTTCCCCCTTCTTCCTCCTAATCTTCTCAAACTTCCTATTTCGTTCCAGCCACTCCCCCTTTTTTCTTAAAGGGGAAACAGCGTACGACAGCGTGACTGTGCAGTCCGCACATGTCATGCTGTCCCTGCGCTGATCCCCTTCAGTCCTCTGCTCCGGGACCTCCTCTACATGCTTTGGGGAATTCATCCATACATCTGACCACAAAAGAGGTGGGTATAGTGTGTATGGGTTTGGCAAAGTCAGCAGATAGATGATTGAGGATAGAGAATTGGGATCAGCTGACTTAGCAGTTGGGGGGAGGTAGGGTTCCAAATGGGAACCCCCCAAAAAAAGCCTCTGGCACTCTGCCTGAATTTAAAGCACAGATCACATTTCTAAACATTTTAGGGGGTGTTTGGGGTAAAGCACTACTATGGAGCTGATAAAATACATTGTTAAGTGACTACATGAGGTGAATATAGGGCAGGAGACACCATGCTGGGGAGGTTAGTGAAGGCAAATATGTATGAAGGACTAAAAAAATAATTACATAAAAATCCAGCATGCATGAGAACAAAGGGGACATTCACAGCATATTCCAATCATGGTAATTAGGGAATGAGGAAAGAAATACAATATATTAGCAAACATTCAATACAATAAAATGTGATATTAAAGGATAAAAATCTTACCTTCATATACTCCTTCTGCAGGACCTGTATAATGGCAGAACAGGTCTCTGGGATAATGATCCCCAGAGCCTGGGGGGAGATGCCTGTCGAGAACTTCAAGTCCTGCAGGCTTCTCCCTGTGGCCAAATACCGCAAGGTAGCGACCAACCTCTGCTCCGGAGTGATGGCTTGCCTCATGCAGGTATCCTGCCTGCTGATATAGGGGGTCAGCGAAGCCAACAAATGGTGAAATACGGGGTCCGTCATCCTGAGAAAGTTCCTGAAATTATCAGGATTATTCTCACGGATCTCACGGAGCAAAGGCATATGAGAGAACTGGTCACGCTGAAGCAACCAATTCTTGGTCCATGAACTCCTCCCCACCCTGTTCATGGACTGGACTTGTGTCAAGGTCAGGACCCCAACACCAAGCCCCCGCACAGCACGAACTGTACGAGGAGTACGTATACGCAACATGGCTAGAAAACGGTCGGCTGCTCAGAACGAAGTAACAGAACGCACTGAAGAACAGCAAGGCCTGTGAAGAGCGACCTGAAAAACAGTAACGAATGAACAAGAACACAATGACTACTTAAAGTCACGCGGAACTTGCTTGCACGCACTGAAGAGCAGATACAAACCCACAAGCACAAACTGAACCGCAGAAAACGATCTGAAAGCCACGAGTCTGAAAAAACGCGAATCATCTCTCACCAAACTTTTACTAACACGAGATTAGCAAAAGGAGCCCAAAGGGTGCCGCGCTTGGTTCTGAACCGGCCTTTTCTAGTCTTGTCGTACGTGGTGTACGTGACCGCGTTGTTGGCGATCGGAAATCCCGACAACTTTGTGCGATCGTGTGTACGCAAAACAAGTTTGAGCCAACATCTGTTGGAAAAAATCCTAGGATTTTGTTGTCGGAATGTCCGATCAATGTCCAACCGTGTGTACGGGGCATTACACTTCATGAGTAGTGTGTTATTTAGGTAGATGAGCCAGATGGGCCGCTTGGTAGTATTTGGCAAAAAGCCCTAAAGTCAGGTAATTTTAAGGCAGAAGAGACAAAGCATGTTTCTTCTGCATTAAAAATCCTGCCTGTTCGCCCATTTTTATTAATTACATAAAGCTCCACTTAAAGCAGATGTATGAAAATAATTATTGAAGGCTTTGGTCACTTATTGGTGAATTAATGCACTGAAAAGGGAAATAAAAAGTGAAACTGCAGCCAAAAAAAATATGGAGACACAGATAGCAATATAAACTTGCTAGGTGAAGTTAGAAAATATATTTATTATTATACATTTGTATTTATTATATCCAGCTAGGAAAAACAACCAATACGTTCATGAGTTTGCTAAAACCCACTTCATCAGGGTTTGCAATTGTAGAGTCTGGTTTGTTGCTTGGTGTATCTGATTTGACAGCTTGGTTTGAGAGGGACCCCCTTAGAATGCCCAGAAAACACTGACTGTTTTTCTTAACGAGATGGAGCACAGTTAGCGCTCCAAGTACATTTTGGGGAACTTAGAGGCGGTTCCTGTATGTTTACATTCCTTGTAATAGGAATAAAAGTGACACAATTTTTTTTTTAAAAAACAGTGTAAAAATAAAAAATTATAGGTAAAATAAATAAGAAAAAAAAACAATTTAAACGTGCCCCGTCCCGCCGAGCTCATGTGCAGAAGCGCCCGCATATGAAAACAGTATTCAAACCACACATGCGTTCGATAGAGCGAGAGTAATAATTCTAGCACTAGACCTCCTCTGTAACTCAAAACATGCAACCTGTAGAATTTTCTAAATGTCGCCTGTGGAGATTTTTAAGGGTAAAAGTTTGTCTCCACTCCACGAGCGGGCACAATTTTGAAGCGTGACATGTTGGGTATCCATTTACTCGGTGTAGCATTATCTTTCACAATATAAAAAATAAAAAATTGGGCTAACTTTACTGTTGTCTTATTTTTTAATTCAAAATAGTGTATTTTTTTTTAAAAAGTGCGCTTGTAAGACCGCTGCGCAAATACGGTGTGACAGAAAGTATTGCAACAACCACCATATTATTCTCTAGGGTGTTAAAAAAAAAAGTATTATGTTTGGGGGTTCTAAGTAATTTTCTAGCAAAAAAACCTGTTAACTTTTAAACAACACATCTAAAAAAGAGGCCCGGTCCTTAAGTGGTTAAAAAACCCCTCTTCTGTGAATGGGAAATGATCTCTGAATGGAGGATGGGTGGATGATCGATAGGTTTGCCCCCTCCATTCATAGTTCCTGCTCCATTCATAGAAGCTGTAGTATAGCTTCTATGAATAGAGCAGCTGGATGGGAAAGGAGGCCATAGTCAATGAGAGCCCTTAATTGTGGTGTTAACGCCTACCACACAGGAAGATTAATGGGGGGGGGGCTGGGGGTAGATGGATGGAGGAGTGTTTTAGTTTTTTTAGTGTTATTTATTGAAGCACCCTGGTGTTTAGGCAGGGTTGCTCCTAAATTTACCTGCCAGGTATAGCTACCTTGGCTAATTGTTGAGGATCAATTGATTTCACTCTAAATCTGTAATTGCTGCACTTCTTTCTTTTGCCGCTAGGTGGCCGGGTACCTGGTGGCATTAGATATGAGAAGGGCAATGCAAGCTCATATTATGGGTATATGGGGTATCTTAGCCAATTGGCAGGGGTTTTCTCGAATCTCTTGGCCTGCTGGGAGAACCTATATATTTGGGTGGAGTCAGGTGATCAGGGTTCTGTGCCACCTGTACGGCTGTCTGGGTGGATGGTGTGTTGTATTGCCCGGCCCCGGAGATTGGGCCTATTCCGGGCACATCTGGCTGCTAGGCTGTCTGAGGGCCTATCCAGAAGCAAGAGAACAGCGCAGGGTTGGGACTCCGGTTTGCAGTCCAACCAAAAATGATGGTTCTGCCGGCCGGGGAACCTGTCATGGTTGGAGGTAAAGGGGAAGTTGTCGCCACTAAGGGACCCACCCCCTTATTACCAGGGACCACAGTGAGTAACTGAAGCAAGTACCGGAGTAACATTCTTATCAACCGGGGACAGTGAAGAATCGGGTAACTTCAGTGGGTATCAAGCCAGGGACCCAGTCAGTGGAGGTGACGCTTGCAGAGCAACTTTGTGTGTAAAACCGGGGACTGAGCAGGCCAGTGGGTGAAGCTTGAGAGGTATCTTGAGTGCCAAGCAAGGGACCCAGCAGAGAGGTGGGAGTGACGCTTGAGGAAGATACCACCGTGAAGATTGGAGGGGCACAAGGGATTCAGTGTCAGTGAATCATCTAGTGAGAGAGACCGGGAGCTCAGTGGGCTGAAGAACTACAAGAAGTGATTGTAGTGGAAGTGAAAGGACTGTTACGCTTTGTGTTAGGAACTGTTAAAGACTGTTGCCAGGCATGGTGTCTTGCTGGATGCCTTTTCCTGAATGGCTGTGATCCTATTGAAGTCTCGGAGTCTGCCAATTAATCTTGCAACTACCTAAGGATGTCCTGGCCCTAACCCTCTCTCTCCCCTTAAAGTTTAAGAGAAATAAACGCCCTTTTGCATTCAAGAAATGTCTGGCGCCCAATGACTCTAACTACTTTACACCCACCATGCCTCACAACCCACCATATACAGAAGGATGTCAGCTATCTCTGGCCCTGGAGGTTCTTATTAGACCGAAGGAGGCCTGGGAACTTGCTACATTATTTAGGCTGAATTTAGGGTTTTTTTTTCCTTTTTGTTTCCAAACATCAGGGCAAAGTCCTACTTTTTAACCTTTTTTTCATGCTGGGTTGTTGACATTTCTAAACCATGTGCAAAAAAAAAAAAAAAAACTTTGTTCAGCTTCTGCTTCATTGACTTACACATTCTTTGAAACAGCTAGATGGTGGAGAGTAGCACCAAAGAACACCTATCTTAAGAGAAACACGGAGTTGGCTATTTTTGACGTCTCCCTATAAAATTGTGAGTTTTCAGGCTCTCATGCTTACTCTGGCTTTTGGTGTTTTGATTCACTGACGTGGCATAAGGGTTCATCTATGCATACCAGTGGGCTAATGTAACAGCCATCAATCTGATATATTTAGTAGGAGGTCAGGAGTTTGTGTTTATATTATGGAAAATTTTACTTTAAAATAATTTTTAGTGGAAATATGTTTCCTTATTTAGAATAAATTTGTTTCTAGGCATGATCCTCAGTTGTAAATGCCATGGGGTTATGTTGGATCGCCACACACTGTCAAAACTATGCTTTTCTAGCGTACATTTCCCCTCTTCTCCATTTTGCAACCTTGACCTTGCTGTCCATTTTCTAAGGCTGACCTCAGTGGTGTCACGAGCCTGGAGGTGGGTCATACCATGTCTGTCTCTGGGCGGAGTATTACATTTGTGTTGGGGTGTGAAGTGTTCTCACCATTTTAGTGGATTTCCTCCCAGTTCCCCAGTTTCTTACCCAAACCCTAAAATATACTGGTAGCCCAACTGTCATGTGACCTAATCAGCCATTGTGTGTATACTAATTCATCTGCTAACAACTTCTATATTTTGTCTTTCTTAAGAATTTTTTGCGTGGGATTGCAAACGGAAAATCCTTTTGGATCGGTCTAACAGATGCGGATGGAACCTGGAGATGGGTGGATGGAACGTCCTATGACATAACTCCAAAGTAAGACACAATATCAGAATCCTTCTCACATATTTCTAAGATCTCGCAAAATGATCTGAAAAGGTGGCACACCGATGGATCCTTGAGCTGAAGTACATTAAGACTTTAATTCACTCCACCCAGTGCTGAACAATACTTTATCACCCAGAAAACAATAATGTACTGTGACATTGGGTGATTAGACTCAGTATTAGATGTGTTTTTTTTAGTGAAGTCCATGCCAGTTTTAAGGGCCTGGTAGCCCACTTTTATGAAAACAGATTAACCTAAAGTCCATAAACTTGCCCAGCAGGGGTTTCGGCCACAGCATAAACAGGCAAAAAAAAAAAAATCAAGCCACCTGGCTCTTTCTTCAGCAGTACTTCTGCTCTTAGTTATGGGTCCCTCAGATCAACGTCTCTTCAATGCACATATCTTCAAGCCTGTCAATGCACACAGCTCCTCATTAGGGATGAGCTTCGTGTTCGAATCGAACGCATGTTCGACTCGAACATCGGCTGTTCGACCGTCCGTCGAATTGCGAACGTTATGGGCCGTTCGCGCCAAATTCGTGTGGCGCGTCACGGCCCATAATTCACTGCGGCATCGCAGTGCATTGCTGGCTGATGATTGGCCAAGCATGCACTATGACCCGCATGCTTGGCCAATCAAAGCGCCGTCAGTAGAGAGAGCTGTAATTGGCCAAAGCCAGGGTGGCTTTGGCCAATTATGGCTCAGGGGATTTAGTACACGCCCCACACTATATAAGGCCGCCTGCACGGCGGCCCTGTGTAGTGTGTTCCGGTGTGCTGATAGAGAGAGAGACAGACAGTGTCATTTGATTTGAGTTAGCTAGATTAGGTTAGATCTGTTCCTGCTATTTACATTTAATGCAGTGCGTCCTGCTCACAGTGTTCAGCTAGATCCGTTCCTGCTATTTACATTTAGTGCAGTGCGTCCTGCTCACAGTGTTCAGCTAGATCCGTTCCTGCTATTTACATTTAGTGCAGTCAGTGCGTCCTGCTCACAGTGTTCAGCTAGATCCGTTCCTGCTATTTACATTTAGTGCAGTGCGTCCTGCTCACAGTGTTTAGCTAGATCTGTTCCTGCTATTTACATTTAGTGCAGTTCGTCCTGCTCACAGTGTTCAGCTAGATCCGTTCCTGCTATTTACATTGAGTGCAGTGCGTCCTGCTCACAGTGTTCAGCTAGATCTGTTCCTGCTATTTACATTTAGTGCAGTCAGTGCGTCCTGCTCACAGTGTTCAGCTAGATCTGTTCCTGCTATTTACATTTAGTGCAGTGCGTCCTGCTCACAGTGTTCAGCTAGATCTGTTCCTGCTATTTACATTTAGTGCAGTGCGTCCTGCTCACAGTGTTCAGCTAGATCTGTTCCTGCTATTTACATTTAGTGCAGTGCGTCCTGCTCACAGTGTTCAGCTAGATCTGTTCCTGCTATTTACATTTAGTGCAGTCAGTGCGTCCTGCTCACAGTGTTCAGCTAGATCCGTTCCTGCTATTTACATTTAGTGCAGTCAGTGCGTCCTGCTCACAGTGTTCAGCTAGATCTGTTCCTGCTATTTACATTTAGTGCAGTCAGTGCGTCCTGCTCACAGTGTTCAGCTAGATCCGTTCCTGCTATTTACATTTAGTGCAGTGCGTCCTGCTCACAGTGTTCAGCTAGATCCGTTCCTGCTATTTACATTTAGTGCAGTGCGTCCTGCTCACAGTGTTCAGCTAGATCTGTTCCTGCTATTTACATTGAGTGCAGTGCGTCCTGCTCACAGTGTTCAGCTAGATCTGTTCCTGCTATTTACATTTAGTGCAGTCAGTGCGTCCTGCTCACAGTGTTCAGCTAGATCTGTTCCTGCTATTTACATTTAGTGCAGTGCGTCCTGCTCACAGTGTTCAGCTAGATCCGTTCCTGCTATTTACATTTAGTGCAGTGCGTCCTGCTCACAGTGTTCAGCTAGATCTGTTCCTGCTATTTACATTTAGTGCAGTTCGTCCTGCTCACAGTGTTCAGCTAGATCCGTTCCTGCTATTTACATTTAGTGCAGTGCGTCCTGCTCACAGTGTTCAGCTAGATCTGTTCCTGCTATTTACATTTAGTGCAGTTCGTCCTGCTCACAGTGTTCAGCTAGATCCGTTCCTGCTATTTACATTGAGTGCAGTGCGTCCTGCTCACAGTGTTCAGCTAGATCTGTTCCTGCTATTTACATTTAGTGCAGTGCGTCCTGCTCACAGTGTTCAGCTAGATCTGTTCCTGCTATTTACATTTAGTGCAGTGCGTCCTGCTCACAGTGTTCAGCTAGATCCGTTCCTGCTATTTACATTTAGTGCAGTGCGTCCTGCTCACAGTGTTCAGCTAGATCCGTTCCTGCTATTTACATTTAGTGCAGTCAGTGCGTCCTGCTCACAGTGTTCAGCTAGATCCATTCCTGCTATTTACATTTAGTGCAGTCAGTGCGTCCTGCTCACAGTGTTCAGCTAGATCCGTTCCTGCTATTTACATTTAGTGCAGTCAGTGCGTCCTGCTCACAGTGTTCAGCTAGATCCGTTCCTGCTATTTACATTTAGTGCAGTCAGTGCGTCCTGCTCACAGTGTTCAGCTAGATCCATTCCTGTTATCTTCCTACTGACAGGCAGGCTTGTCTGGTTACAGTATATAAAGCTACCTGAAGAAAATTACAGGTGTTCTATCCCAGCTTAGTGCAGCTACAGGCCATTAGTATGTCTGGAAGGCCAAGAAGGAGAGGCAGACAGTCACAAGCCAATAAGAGAGGGCAAGCAGGCTCTGTGTCTAGTGCTGGTCGTGGAGACGGTGCATCCTCATCAGCCCGTGGCCATGGGACACGCTTGGCCTTTTTTTCGGCAGCTGGCCGTGTTGAGCCGCAACATGCAGAAAACTTGGTCGAGTGGATGACCAAGCCGTCCTCATCCTCCTCATCCTCTCTCACCCATGCCCAGGGTGCTTTGTCTGGCAAAGCAGCGGCCTCTTCCCTCAGCTCAATGTCATCAGTGACTCCTTCCCTAGCTCCACCATGTCCTCCTGAGGATTCCCTCGAACTGTTTGACCACAGTGTTGGGTACATGCTCCAGGAGGATGCCCAGCGTTTGGAAGGCTCTGATGATGATACTGAGCTCGATGAAGGCAGTAACATGAGCACGGACAGAGGGGGTGCCCAAGAAGGACAGCAATCTGGCAGTCATGCTCCCCCTGCTGCAGCATACTGCCAGGTTTGCTCCAGTGATGAGGAGGGAGGGGATGATGAGGTCACTGACTCAACGTGGGTGCCTGATAGGAGAGAGGAGGAGGAGGAGGAGGAGGAGGCGGCACATCACCAACGAGGCAGGATGCCCTCCAGGGGCCAGCCTAAGGGCAGCACATTGACTGCATCACACCCCAAAGCTCCACATGTGCAGGGCGCTGCAGTCTCTGCGCGTTATTCAAAAAGTTCTTTGGTGTGGGCCTTTTTTGAGACGAGTGCATCAGATCGCACCGTTGCTATTTGCAACATATGTCTCAAGCGTATCTCGCGTGGCCAAAACATCTCCCGCTTGGGTACCACATGCTTGACCAGACATATGTTGACCTGCCATGCAGTTCGTTGGCAAGCATATCTAAAAGACCCACACCAAAGAACAAAGAGGATCTCTCCTTGCTCCTCATCAGCTGAGATTTCCAACCCCACTAGACCTTCAGTCCTCTCTGAGACCTGCAGTGAGAGGAATGAAGGTGTAGAATTAGGTGTGTCACAGCCAAGTACTTGTGGGCAATCTGCTTTTGGTACACCGACGTCAGATTGTACCAGGCAAATTTCCCTGCCCCAGCTGCTGCACCCCCGAAAGAAGTTTGCTCCCAGCCATCCACATGCCCAGCGGTTGAATGCTAGCTTGGCAAAATTGCTAGCACTTCAATTGCTGCCTTTTCAGTTGGTAGACTCTGCCCCCTTCCGTGAGTTTGTGGAATGTGCGGTTCCTCAGTGGCAGGTTCCCAAACGCCACTTTTTCTCACGGAAGGTGATTCCGGCTCTCTACCGGCATGTGGAAGGCAATGTCCATGCCTCGCTGGACAGGGCGGTCAGCGGTAAGGTGCATATTACCGCTGACTCATGGTCCAGCAGGCATGGACAGGGACGTTACTTAAGTTTCACGGCGCATTGGGTGACTCTGCTGGCAGCTGGGAAGGATGCAGGACAAGGTGCAGTAGTGTTGGAGGTTGTTCCGCCACCACGCCTCCAAAATGCTGATTGTGACACACTTCTCTCCTCCACCCCCTCCTCTTCTTCTTCCTCCATGGCCTCTTCCTCGGAACCAGCGGTGCTCCGTAGGCGTTCAAGGGGCTACGCAAGTACGCAGGCCAAAAGATGCCATGCGGTGCTTGAGCTGGTGTGCTTGGGGGACAGGAGCCACACTGGGGCAGAGGTTCTGTCAGCTCTGCAGGGGCAGGTTCAGAGGTGGTTGACGCCACGCCAACTTAAGGCAGGAATGGTGGTTTGCGACAATGGCACCAACCTCCTCTCTGCCCTCCGACAGGGACAACTGACCCATGTGCCCTGTTTGGCTCACGTCCTTAACTTGGTGGTGCAGCGGTTCTTGGGCAGGTACCCGGGCTTACAGGATGTCCTGAGGCAGGCCAGGAAAGTCTGTGTGCATTTCCGCCGGTCATATAATGCCAGTGCTCGGCTGACGGACCTCCAAAAGGAGTTTAACCTGCCCAAGAACCGCCTAATCTGTGACATGCCCACCAGGTGGAACTCGACATTGGCCATGCTGCAGCGGCTGCACACGCAGCAGAGGGCCATCAATGAGTACCTGTGCGACTATGGCACCAGGACAGGGTCAGGGGACCTTGGTTTTTTTTCCCCACGCCAGTGGGCCATGATCAGGGATGCATGCACTGTCCTGTCACCATTCGAGGAGGCCACGAGGATGGTGAGCACTGACAGTGCATGCATCAGTGACACTGTCCCCCTTGTCCACCTGTTGGAGCACACGCTGCGTGGAATAATGGACAGGGCACTTGAGGCAGAACAGAGGCAGGAAGAGGAGGACTTCCTTAGCTCTCAAGGCCCCCTTTATCCAGACAGTGTTCCTGCGTGCCTGCCGATCACACAGGAAGAGGACGAGGAGGAGGAGGAGGAGGAGGAGGAGGAGGAAGATTGTGTCAGTATGGAGGTGGAGCCTGGCACTCAGCATCAGCAGTCTTTAAGGGATCAGTCCCAAGGAACACATGGACTTGTACGTGGCTGGGAGGAGGTGGCTGCGGACGTTGTTGTCCTTAGTGACCCAGAGGACTCCGGACCGAATGCCTCAGCAAACCTACGCTGCATGGCCTCCCTGATCCTGCAAAGCCTGCGTAAGGATCCTCGTATTCGTGGTATCAAGGAGAAGGACCAATACTGGCTGGCAACCCTCCTTGATCCACGTTACAAGGGTAAGGTTGCGGACCTTATCTTGCCATCGCAGAGGGAGCAGAGGATGAAACATCTTCGGGAGGCCTTGCAGAAAGGTCTGTGCAACGCGTGCCCAGAGACTGGGAGGTTACAAACTCCTGTTTCTGGACAACGTGTTGCTGAGGCTTCGGTCAGTGAAAGAAGGAGCGGTGGAGAAGGTGGCCGTCTGACCGATGCGTTCAGACAATTTTTTGGTCCGCAGCCCCAAGGTATGATCGGTTCCAGCAACCATCGCCAGCGTCTGTTTTACATGGTGCAGGAATACCTAGGGGCAAGATCAGACTTGGACACCTTTCCCACCGAAAATCCTCTGGGTTACTGGGTCTTGAGGATGGATCACTGGCCAGAGCTTGCACAGTATGCAATTGAGCTACTGGCCTGTCCTGCATCCAGCGTTCTTTCGGAACGCACATTCAGTGCTGCTGGAGGCGTGGTAACCGATCACAGGGTGCGTCTGTCCACTGACTCGGTCGATCGGCTGACCTTCATAAAAATGAATCAGTCTTGGATCACCACCAGCTACCAAGCACCTGATGCTGATGTAACTGAATAATTTTTTTCAGATCCCTTCAAAGACTGCCTATGCTGATGCTGAGTGACTATCCCTGAGTAATTATCCTCTTCCTCCTCAATCATCACGCTGATAGCTTGTAAGAACATTTTTGGTTCTGGGCGCCACCACCAGTGCCTAAGGCACAATTTTTCAGCCCCTGTCTAACAGGGGCGTGTAATTACAATTTTTGATGCAATACTTTGCAGCAGGGCTTGTTCCTGCGTTCCAACTAGAGTGTCTGTGAGGGGTTGCAGTGTTGTGGCACCAGCACCAGTGCCTAAGACCCAATTTTTCTGCCCCTGTCTAACAGGGGCGTGTAATTACAATTTTTGATGCAATACTTTGCAGCAGGGCTCGTTCCTGCGTTCCAACTAGAGTGTCTGTGAGGGGTTGCAGTGTTGTGGCACCAGCACCAGTGCCTAAGACCCAATTTTTCTGCCCCTGTCTAACAGGGGCGTGTAATTACAATTTTTGATGCAATACTTTGCAGCAGGGCTCGTTCCTGCGTTCCAACAAGAGTGTCTGTGAGGGGTTGCAGTGTTGTGGCACCAGCACCAGTGCCTAAGGCCCAATTTTTCTGCCCCTGTCTAACAGGGGCGTGTAATTACAATTTTTGATGCAATACTTTGCAGCAGGGCTCGTTCCTGCGTTCCAACTAGAGTGTCTGTGAGGGGTTGCAGTGTTGTGGCACCAGCACCAGTGCCTAAGGCCTAATTTTTCAGCTCCTGTTCAACAGGGGCATGTAATTACAATTCTTGATCTAATATTTCACAGCAGGGCCCTGTGAGGGCTTACAGTGTTTTGGCCACAGCAACACCTAAGGCCCAAATTTCTGCTGAGTATATAGGGCAGGACCCTACTTTCAAACATCTAACTTACAAACGACTCCTACTTGCAAACGGAAGGAGACAACAGGAAGTGAGATGAAATCTACCCCTAAGGAAGGGAAATTCTCTCCTGTAAGAGTTAATATGGGAAAACAATTTCTCCTTTCCACTGATGCTTTCCAATCCTTGTTCCACAAAAAAACCCAAATTTTCAAAAAACATTTTTCATTGGGACAAAAAAGTGAGGTGAAATCTTCTGAAGAGGAGGAAAGACGCAAAACAAATGTCACAGGGGTGATAACCCTTCCCTATGTTTTCCAAAAAGCTTAGAAAAGATTTTTTGGCTGGAGCTAAACACATTAAAAATGTTCAAAATTACAAACAGATTCTACTTAACAACAAACCTACAGTCCCTGTCTTGTTTGCACCGCCTGTATACTGCTGTTCAGAGTATATAGGGACCTTTCCTTATTTTAATTTGGGTGCGGGGTTCCCCTTAATATCCATACAAGACCCAAAGGGCCTGGTAATGGACTGGCGGGTACCCATGCCGTTTGTCTCACTGATTTTCATCCATATTGCCATGACCCGACATGACATTAAACCCGCAAGCAGTTTTAAATGAGATTTTTTCCTTTAAAAATGACATTTGGTGCAGGGACTGTTCTAAACATGGGAAACACGCGTCACTTTACAGGCATACTATAGACACCCCCCAGGTACGATATTTAAAGGAATATTTCACTTTTTTTTTTTTACTTTAAGCATCATTAAAATCACTGCTCCCGAAAAAACGGCCGTTTTTAAAAGTTTTTTTTGCATTGATACATGTCCCCTGGGGTAGGACCCGGGTCCCCACACCCTTTTTAGGACAATACCATGCAAATTAGCCTTTAAAATGAGCACTTTTGATTTCGAACGTTCGAGTCCCATAGACGTCAATGGGGTTCTAACGTTCGTGCGAACTTGCGGTCCGTTCGCGGGTTCTGGTGCGAACCGAACCGGGGGGTGTTCGGCTCATCCCTACTCCTCATTAAGGCACACAGCTCCTCTTCAATGCACCCAGTGATACTGACTCACACCTGTCTCCTAAGGTGAAGCCCTGTCTCCAAAATAGGAGCACACCTCCATCCTGGCTGGAGCCCTGAAATGTTCTCAGTCCTTCACACACACCCTTCTGGTTTTCAACAAAACCCGAACACTGAGTTGAAGATTTCTTCTCTCCCAAGGCACTTTGATATCTCCAAACTATGGAGCCTAATTCAGGAATACCAAAATCCTAAGGCTTCATGTACACAGGACGTTTGAAAACCTCTTATAAACGCTGGAAACTTGACAGCTAGTAACCAACGTTTCAAAATGTCCGTTTTGCCGTTCTTACATAACGTGTAACGTGTCTCTCTCTCTCTTTCTCTCTCTTTCCCTCTCCCCCCCCCATGTAGGAAGTTGCAGTCTATTCCACTGCAGGTGGTGCTCATCCGCAGTGACAATGCAGATGGGAGAGGAAGTCAAGAGAAGTTGTGTTTCTCTGTGATTTCCTCGATTACTCAGTCAGTGATCCAGTTGGATGCACATGCCCCACATGACCCTGTGGCCATCTTAGGTCAGGCAGAGTTTATGTAAGACTCTAGCCCTTTGGTTTGGCATGCTGGACAGGTTCCCCATCTGACAGAGACAGTTGTTGCAGTAGGAAAAGGAGTAGGGAGAGAGCAGAGCCTGTGACCACTTCTTCAGGAAGCTGCGTATTTGGGTGTGGACCGCCCAGGTCGCACTTCACTCCTCGTGGCAGATGCTGCATGCCTGTAAGTGGCTCCGGATGGGTGAGCTCCCCCCTGGTCCTGTTGATACACTGTTCAATAAAATGTTCTTTGCAAATTGGGATTCAGTGCATTTACTGACTGCCACACCACACTGCACATAGCCAACAAGCAGAAGCAGAAATCAAATCCTATCCTACTTTGTTGAGGAGGAAATGATGTCACTTTTCCTTCTTCTAGAGCAGTGGTCTCCCAACTGTGGCTGAGGGGCTGGATGTGGCCCTTTGCTTGCTTTTATCTGGCCCTTGGAGCATTATTCCCCTCTCCTGTCAGCAACTGTGGGCCATAGTTTCTGCCACTCTATTCTTCCAACTGATACCAATGATGGGGGACTATTCCTCCCACTGACACCAATTATGAGGCACTGTTCTTCCAACTGACACGTATGATAAGGCACTATTCCACCCACTAATGGGTCACTATTCCTCCCACTGACACCAATGATGGGGCTCTATTCCTCCCACTGATGGGGCACTATTCCTTCCACTGACGCCAATTATGGGGCACTATTCCTTCCACTAACACCAATGATGGGGCACTATTCCTCCCACTGATGCCAATGATGGGGCACTATTCCCCCCACTGACACCAATTATGGGGCACTATTCCTCCCACTGACGCCAATGATGGGGCACTATTGCTCCCACTGACACCAGCAATAGGGCAATATTGCCCCCTACTGACACCAGCAATGGGGCATTATTCATCCCAATGACACCAACGATGGGGCACTGTTCCTCCCACTGACACCAATGATGGGCAACCATTCCTCTTACTGACACCAGCATGGGGGCACTATTCCCCCTACTGACACCAATGATGGGGCACTATTCCTCCTACTGACACCAACTATTGGGCACTATTCCTCCCCTAATACCCAAGATGGGGAACGGTTTACTCCCACTGACACCAGGTCATTTTCCACACCCACTGGCCACAGTCCGGCCCTCCTAAAGTTTGAAGGACAGTAAACTGGCCCTTTGTTTACAAGGTTTGGAGACCCCCTGCTCCAGAGAATTTCACATCCTGGAGGTAGTGTAGTGTTGTGGCCAAGGAATGTCACGTGTTCCTAACAACAAATCCTACACCTCCATTAATTTTTATATTAACCACCGGGGGAAGATGGCTATAAATGTCCAGGCAGCATGTGACCCCTCCACCTAAAATGGAACAGGAGCAGATAATTGGGGAAACTTTCACCAAACTCCCACCATAGAACACATTATTAGTCAAAGCAATAAAATCCTGAAATGACTGTCTTGCTATTCAACCTCCCAAAAAAAGTAAGCTACACCCATTACGGTCTGGCTGGCCAGGAAAACAAGCATTTGCCCACCTCCTGAGCCATGCTAGGTCACACGACCTTAACTTGGAGGGATGCCATGCCAGGGAGGACCACTGTAGTAAAGCACCTTTCCTCATTTTGATGAAGATGAGGGCCTGTTACCCAGAACCATGGCCAGTGGTTGTGGGGGGTCTGTGGGGGGGGGGGGGGCATCAGAATCTGGAAGCCGCTGTTAAAAATATGGAGGCCTACACATATCGCCCTCCCTACATGTGAAGGAGCAGGTACATAGTAAATGTAACCCAGAAATGAAGACACCCAAAGTCCTTTTTTAAAAAAACTAAAAATACCCAAGATTTCCTCATTGTAAATCCATCACCAATCATGATGCCCGACGCCTGCCGGCTCGTCCAAATTAAAGACTTGGTTGACCCGATATGTATATGGCTATTCCCAACGGTACTGCTCACTGAATGATAGCTCCCCAAGCTGTCATCAGCTATGAAGCGCACTGCTCCCGTAGGAGCTGCTAATAGTTCATTCCTTTCTCTCAGTTGGTTCCATTACCCCCCACTTCCCTGCATTGATGACACCGCAAACAGTCTTGCAACAAAAGAACGATAACTTTACTCATTCCCAAAGCACATTGCAGAAAGAATATGAAACAAATCTTCTAGAAATGTGAGCTGCCTTAATCACTTGGTTCATGTAATGTTACATAGTTACATAGTTAGTAAGGTTGAATAAAGACACCAGTCCATCCAGTTCAACCTGAGTGAGTGTGTGTCTACAACCCTGACCCTTGTCCCTAACCCTGTACATCGCACACTCACATCAGTCCCTACCCTCAATCCAAGGTCCCCATTCATATACTAGGGCCAATTTTGGACAGAAGCCAATTAACCTACCAGCATGTCTTTGGAGTGTGGGAGGAAACCGGAGTACCCGGAGGAAACCCACGCAGGCACAGGGAGAACATGCAAACTCCAGGCAGGTAGTGTCGTGGTTGGGATTCGAACCAGCGACCCTTTTTTACTGCTAGGCGAGAGTGCTAACCACTGCACCACTGTGCCGCCCAATGGACTGCAAATCTTCTCCCTCCTGTTTACCACTACTTCCCAACCGCACAGAATCTTCAACTTAGGTCCCAAGAACAATACTCTGAATAGAGTTCCTGGATAGACTGATGGGAATTCTCCCCGGGTGATCTTTAGCACCCTCAGCCATTGAAGACACTGTTTCTCTGGGCATGCACTCACGTGTACATTTGACCATCCATGTTTGCCAAAAGAAGGTCCTCTCCCAATTATTTTCCTCTGTTGGGAGTAGCAGCCTCTCCTTTTAGATCTTGCAGATTCCCACAGTTGTTTCCTCCATCTCTCCTCCTGTTAAGGCAGGTTCCTCTCCCCGGAGTAGAGAGTTCTTAAACTGTACCAGCTTCTACATTCTGTACTCCTTTGCTGTCCTCTTCCCATCAGCAAGCCACCTGGAGCATGTGACCCACAGTTATATAGGCCTGTTAGACCCTGCCCATGCAAATTAATGATAGGTTAAGGGTGACCTATACCACTAACTACATCCTGTACAAATCAACCTGTCCCCCAGCACCTCTCACTGGTTAGAAAAGGGGTCACTTTAACAGAATGCAGGTGGTCACCCCCCCCCCCCATCCTACACTATCATTCCTCCCCAATAAATCAAACCCAGCCAGGCCTATACCAAACAGGGTAATGCCTGAAATTTACGCTTAACTCTAAACCTCTCTAACCTTTTAGCACACGCCTAAGTAGGTTGGCGCTACAGCTATATAAAGGAAGGGGAGGAGAAAGTAGTGACATCATTGAACAAATATGGCCAGTGACAGTTGTTTCTATTCCTGTACCTTTGCTAATGTAACCAGAGATTACCACCCATGTAAGCAAGATGCCAGAGGTGGTTGCTAGGGACGCATCAGTTGCCAGCACTTGCTGCTTCTTTAGGAACCATTGACAGCAGGAGACTGTTATATAATGGAGAAAGTGCAGAGAAGGGCAACCAAACTGATAAGAGACATGGAGGAGATCAGCTATGAGGAAAGATTAGAGGAACTGAATTATCTCTTGCTAAGAGGAGAGTAAGAGGGATATGATCTCCATGTATAAATGCATGAGGGGGGATATGATCTCCATGTATAAATGCATGAGGGGGGATATGATCACCATGTTCAAATGCATAAGGGGGGATATGATGTCCATGTATAAATACATAAGGGGGGGTATGATCTCCATGTATAAATACATAAGGGGGGCATATGATCACCATCTTCAAATACATAAGGGGGATATGATCACCATCTTCAAATACATAAGGGGGATATGATCACCATCTTCAAATACATAAGGGGGCATATGATCACCATCTTCAAATACATAAGGGGGATATGATCACCATCTTCAAATACATAAGGGGGATATGATCACCATCTTCAAATGCATAAGGGGTCCATATAGTGAACTTGGTGTTGAGTTATTCACTTTAATGTCATCACAGAGGACAAGGGGGCACTCTTTACGTCTGGAGGAAAAGAGATTTCATCTCCAAATATGGAAAGGTTTCTTCACAGCAAGAGCTGTGAAAATGTGGAATAGACTCCCTCAAGAGCTGGTTCTGGCCAGATCAGTAGATTGCTCTAAAAAGGCCTGGATTCTTTCCTAAATGTACATAATATAACTGGGTACTAACATTTATAGGTAAAGTTGATCCAGGGAAAATCCGATTGCCTCTCTGGGGATCAGGAAGGAATTTTTTCCCCTGCTGTAAACAAATTGGATCATGCTTTGCTGGGGTTTTTCACATTCCTCTGGATCAACTGTGGGTATAGGATTGTTCATATAAGATTGTATTTTTTTTTTTTGTATTGGTTGAACTAGGTGGACTTGCGTCTTTTTTTAACCTAATTATATATAAAAGAGGTGGAAATATCACTTCTATAGATGATGCTCAGCTCCCCCCATCTAACAGGGTGCCAAATGTGCCAAAGTTTGGGCATTCTTCCTAACAGCCTAGGTATAGGCCAAACCATTCGCTAATCCCTACTCCTCACATAACCAATTAGGGAAAGAGATGAGGGAAATAACTCCTCACATAGGCCAATAGGTAAAGAAGTAAAGGGGAAGAACTTCTCCCATGGGGAAGGACCTGGTGGAGAGAACTCTTTACATATTCAGTCAGGGAAAGAGGAGGGGGAAGAACTCATCACATACAGTAGCTAGGGGCTGTGTATGTATGGGGTTGGCCATCACTGATCTAACCTCGGTAGATTATGTAATCACGTTGTAGCATGTGGTCAGCTCTCTTGCAATTCATCACAGTAGTAGTGCTCACACCTTGAAAATCTAACACTATAGCATTTCTGAGGTCCCAGTTCTGCTCAATTTCTGGTCTAATCACTATTGTCTCTTCTGTCCTTCAGGTTCTGGGGGAAGGATCAGCCCGATGATTGGACGGGTCATGGTCTCGGAGGAGGGGAAGACTGCGCTGCGTTAAGGAATGGAGATCACTGGAATGATGCTCCCTGTTCTGAAAATGCACTTCACATCTGTGAGAAGAAGATTATCTTCTGATATGGACTGAAAGCAGACCTTCAGTCACTTTTTCAACTTTCCATCTATTAAATCTTCTGCCCTTGTTGTTGTTTTAACTTTGGATAGTAAAACATTTTTTTTTCTGCCAGTAAATACCTTATACAGCCCACTTCCTGTTTCTTGTCTGGTCATTAGCCTAGGCTTATGACATCATCCACAGCTCTCTCTCTCTCTCTCTCTCTCTCTCTCTCTCTCTCTCTCTCTCACTCTAGTGAGAGTTTGCCAGGAAGGGAGGGGGGACAAGTCATAAGAGGGTCAATGAGAGGTGTGCCTCCATCTCTGTGTCTGTGTAAATCCAGGAAGTGAACAGGCAGCAGCTTCAGCTGCCCACAGTTAAAATAGAGGCAGCCAGACTCCGTGGAGGGAGATTTTTTACAGCATATTTGGAAAGTACAGAATCACAGTATATATACAACTATATACAAAGTGGTTGGAGGGAAGCTTGGCAAAGGTGTTTTTATTACAAATTAGGTGAGCAGACTGCAGTTCCTCTTGAAAGACGTCAGAGGACACCTCATATCTCTATCTACCTTTTCTTCTCCTCCATCATACTACAGCCATATAGAATCTACTACTGTATAAAATAATGTTGCAGGATATGCTGGGACTTGTTCTTCTTCTAGACTAGGAGGATCTCAGAGCATCCGATCTGCAGTTTTCAATTTGAATTCCAGAATTAGAAGCTACAAAGAGTCAGATAGAGCCCTGCCTCATTTCTTGGCTGGAGGAGGTCCAGTGTCTCCTAGGTCTCTCCTCCCCAGCCTGACTGTCCCTGCCCCCCCCCCCCCACAAGTCATTCATTGAATTTCAGTTTTCAAACACGGAGGCTCATTCCACAACATGGGGGGGGGTTACCTTGCCAGAGGGGGACGAGGCCTTAACAACATCAATACCGGGCACTTTCATCCCCTTCCTGCCCAGATCAATTTTCAGCTTTCAGCGCTCTCATACTTTGAATGACAATTGCGCGGTCATGCAATGCTGTACACATGACATTTTTATCATTTTTTTTTTCACAGAAATAGAGCATTTTTTTTTCGTTGCTGTTATAAAACTTTGCAAATCGTTCTTCATAAATTTAGGCCAAAATGTATTCATTTTGCTACGTTTCTTCGGTGAAAATTACCCAAATCAGTGTATATTACTTAGTCTGTAGGAAAGTTATAGAGTTCACAAACTATGGAATATATATCTGAAAATTGATCAATCCTGATGTACTGATGGCCAATCTCAATTCTTGAGGCCAGTACAAATACCCCCCAAATGAACCCTTTTTTGGAAAGTAGACAGTCCAAGGTATTTAGTAGGGATGAGCCCATGGTTCGCGTCGAACGTAAGTTTGACTCGAACATCAGGTGTTCGCCTGTTCGCCCGTTCGCCAAACTCCGAATATTATGGGGCGTTCGTGGGAAATATGAGCGCTTTGACGGCTGCTGATTGGCCAAAGCATGCATCACAGCAGACAGAGCCATGATTGGACAAAGGCAGGGTGCAAATCCACGCTCCACACTAAGCAAGGCTGCTTACATATCGACCGTACATAGTGTAATGAATGAGAGCATCAAATTACATTTCTAATGGAAAAAATGTCATTTAAAATTGCTTGCGGCTGTAATGTAATGTCAGGTCCTGGCAATATACATAAAAATACATAAAGAGTTCCCTCCCCCTCCCCCCAGTCCATTACCAGGCCCTTCAGGTCTGGTATTGATTTTAAGGGGTACCCCGCACCCAAAAAAAAATGGCGTGGGGTCCCCCCCAATCCGCTTCCCCAGTGACCCAGGAAACCATAGAGGAACCATGTTCCTCTTGACTTCCTCTCTAGATGCCACTCTAGAAGCGGATTGGATGCTGCTGCCCCATGTTACTCCAACAGTGTATTAGAGAGTGCGTATTTGAGAGTGGATAGTGTTGGGACAGGTTAGGGACAGAACTAGCGACAGGGAAACGTTCCGGGTGAGGAGGGAAAGTGTAGGGCTCGCAACTTCTTTGGACATCTTCCCACTTGGGCACGAGACGACCAGGCCGCACTCTGCCCCTCCTAACAGGTTCTGTTAGTTCGGTTGTAACCTACTCTCTACACGCTGTTGGGACCCGTGACTGTTCCTGGTTGGGCTGTTTTCCCACTGGGTTTATTGTGCACTACCTCTGCATTGTCTTAATACAAGTTCTTTATATCACACATTTAGGGCTGTGTTTGTTATATCTGAGGCACCACACTGAACCCCATCTACATACAGATAAAGATAACAAATGTAGTAATATTGGAAAGTGTAACAAGAATACTTAGTTATAGATGGTTTTTCACCACTGAGTCCCTCCGTCTTTGCGGCATGGCATGATGATCAAACTAGGTACGTGCTAACCCTAGTAAGAGGCTCACTGGGGTTGATTTACTAAAACTGGTGCATCTCTGCATAGAAACCAATCCGCTTCCAGGTTTTATTGTCAAAGCTTAATTGAGCAAGCTGAAGTTCGAAGCTGATTGGCTACCATGCACAGCTGCCCCAGATTTAAAGAGGAGTTTATGTAACTCCTTTCCAGAATCTGGTAGGTTACAGTCTTGTGGAAAATGTAGTTGCAAGGCTTCTGTTGGTCAAGAGAGGATTGGTGGAGAAGGGGGCCGCCTCAGTGATGCATTTAAAAAAAAAAAAATTAGTCCTTTAGCACCCAGGGCTGTCAGCTTCCACATCAGATCGGCAGCGTCTGCATCATATGGTGGGAGATTATCTAGGGAAAACAGACATGGAGAGCTTTCCAGTTGATGATTCACTGGGTTACTGGGTCATGAGAATAGACCACTGGCCAGAACTTGCACAGTATGCAATTGAGCTGCTGGGCTGCCCTGCATCCAGTGTGCTTTCCAAACGGGCAGCTGGAGGTTTTGTAACAGATAAAAGAGCGCACCTGTAAGAGAAGTCCTGTAAACAAACACGCATTGGCGCGCAGGCATGGGCACGCTAGTGTGCACAAGAAGGAACATGTATTGGCACATGCGCGAGTGCAAGCAGGCGCGCACGTGCACGTACTGGTGCCAGACGGCCTATTTAAAGAAAGCAATGACATGAATGAAGCTTGTTCCTGTTTACCTGTGCCCTGATCCAATTCCTGCCTACCTTTGTTTGACCCAGCTTTACCTGAACCTGCCTCTGGACTTCCGTCTGCCTTCCTGTAACCGCGGCTTGTGTTTTGACCGAACCCGACTTTTATCCTGTTCCTGCTTCAGTCTCACGTTCCTGTACCTGCACTGCCTGGCTGTTTATGATCCCCTGGCTTATGTTCCAGCTACGCTCCTGCCTACTGATCAGGCATCACAGAGTTCAATTTTCTAGTACCTGTCTTGGTGATCTACGGCAATTGGGTTCCTGTCAAGCCCCAGCTGGTGCCACTTGCTATACCGGCCCTCGTGCCACCCTGTGTCTTACGCTCCCCTGTCATCTCTATCAGGGGTGTTGGACAGGAGGTGCAAGAGAAGCCCTCTCTACAGCTCGAACTCTACCAGGTACGTGACAGCACTTGTCCACCGACTCTGTGAACTGGCTGACATTTATCAAAATGAATCAGTCCTGGATTAGCAGCAGATATCAAACCCCTGATACCGATGTTGCTGACTTATGCCGCATACACACGATCGGACATTCTGACAACAAAATCTTGGATTTATTTCCGACTGATGTTGGCTCAAACTTGTCTTGCATACACACGGTCGCACAAATGTTGTCGGAAATTCCGAACGTCAAGAACGCGGTGACGTACAACACGTACAATGAGCCTAGAAAAATGAAGTTCAATAGCCAGTGCGGCTCTTCTGCTTGATTCCGAGCATGCGTGGAATTTTGTGCGTTGGAATTGTGTACACACGATCGGAATTTCCGACAACAGATTTTGCTCAAATTTTTGCTGTCGGAAATTCCGACAACAAATGTCCGATGGAGCCTAAACATGGTCGACAACAAGCTCACATCGAACATTTGTTGTTGGAAATTCTGACTGTGTGTACATGGCAAAAGTGCTTTCTGGACATGGAATCTCTGAAAGACTGCCTAGGCTGCCTAGCTTTGTGGGTATTGATGTCATTTGGAAGAAATTATTTAGTGTAGGTTTTATGGACACATTTAATGTCCAAGAACCAATTTTGCCGCACCTGTTTGAGAGGCGAATATCATTTCAATTTTTGACAGCAAGGCAAATTCTTGCTTTCATCAAGAGTATCTCTATAGGGTTACGGTGTGAGGGAGCCTCCAACACCTAAAGACCAATTTTTCAGCACCTGTTACTTCTATCCAAAGTCTGCAAAAGAGACACCAGAATTTATCCAAAAAATGTCTAATCTTATTCTGAGTACACTACATTGTGGCCTCATCATACAGACTGGCTCCCCAAGACGCTGTTTACAAAATAAAGAAAGCTTGCAGGGAAAATTTCATTTTTTGGCTTTATAAATGCAATTATTGCTGCAGAAGCTTCTATACACAGTACAGATGTGTCACTTTACAGGCAGACTAAGGGGACCCCCCAGGCACTATATTTAAATACATTTTTATTGTTATTTCTCATTTATATGGTTTCACAGATTTTTTTATGATTACAGTAAACCACCGTTAATTTCAAAATCAAAATTATGTTTTTTACTAACTTTGTGTTCATTGATTTATTTCCCCCCAGGGCAGTCCCCGGACCCCCATAACCATTGTATGCCCAATTACTTGCATATAAGCCTTCAAAATGGACACTTTTTATTTTTGCAGTTCGGGTCCCATAGATTTCACTGGGGTTTATTATTCAGCTCCGAAATTTTTGCAGTGTTCGAAAGTTCTGCTGTGAACCGAACCGGGGGTCATTCGGCCCATGTCTATACTGCATTAAACGTGCAGTAACGCACTGAAATATGCTGTGGTAAATGTGCAGCAATGCACTGGAATATACTGCAGGAAACCTGTGCTGACAAAATAAACTGACACTGAAGTAAAGATGAATGGTCGCATTACACTCACACTGAACTATCCCTAGATTCACACTAAACTGAATATGAATCAGAATAGCCCACTATAACACACTAACTGTCTAAGAGCACTGAACAGAGTCCTGTTCAATCTCACTGCACGCTGCTATCACACTACAAATGGCCGCTATGTAAAGAATACTTTTATAGTGTGGGGAGGGACTAAGAGCAATGAGACATGATTGGAAAGAGTCATCATGACAGTGTCCAATCATGGCTCTGACAGTGCAAAGCTTTCATGGCTTCAGCCAATCAGGGCTTCCAAGTGGCGCAGTGCGTGGTGGTCGTTCGGTGGGCTGAAACCAACTGTTGAACGCCCTGATAATTTGGGTGTTCATTGAACGGGCGAATAGCCAATGTTCAGCCCAAACTAATGCCCGGGCTGAACCATTCATACAACTCTATACACCCATAGATTGTCCTAG